>JAUMHG010000055.1:16609681-16622340 GCA_032359395.1 Enteromius anoplus
CGATCTCCCGCACCTGTTTTATACTAGGGTCGTGACGTCACCGCTAGTGACGTCCCGTTCCCTCATTGGACAGATTTCAAAGCAGATTCAGAGTGTGGGCACACTGAGGCGTCCCCAAAGCGTTTAACTCAGTGTTTCGGTCCTTCAAGGAACCAGGGTTATATGCATAACCTGTTCCGTTTCTTTTTCTTGACCACAAAATTCACAGGTATATGAAATATAAAGCTTAAATCTTTCCAAAACATGCTTGGCAGGATAAATTCTATGAAGTATTTTGTAAGACTCTTCTTTAATTTTGTTATTGATACAAAACTTATTAGACAGATTCCATGCTTTAACCCAAGAGATATTAGCAAATAAAAAGACAAGAAAAATCTTGCTGCAGGTAAAGACACAGAACGAAGAACATTCCTTACAATCTTAACTACACTGTTGTTTTAACACATTGACATTTCCAATGAAAATGTTTCCACAAGGATTAACTATGCAGATTCCTTTTGAAATATAGTTTAAAAGTACCGTCACACTCTTTGAAATTGCGTCAATAACAATATTAAAATCTCTTGGTCGAATTGATAATTTTTTTGATGAAATTCAATTTTTTTTATTCAAATATTGCAAGTATCCCTGAGAATTAAATAACTGTCTTACTAAAATAATACCTTAATTGAACCAAGTATGATAGAATAAAGATTTGTTTTTAAATAATATATCTTTGTTATTCCATATAAAATATTTGTGGGGTGAAAAATTTTGTATTTTTGCAAGATACGTTAATTTTCGTATACGTTACGTAGGTTTACTATTATGGACCTGTTGCAATGACAGCAAGTCCCGGATGAGCGTCGAAGAACTGAGCGATCCAAGATCATGCAAAATTTTCAACAATCAAATCCAGCTAACTTAGTTAGCGAGGTACGAAGAACGGACCCCTGATTAGGACAGAATCTGGCAACCAGAAATTGCCCTGAGAAAGAAAACTATTTTTTAAAGTTTGAACAGTGTTTTATCATTTAAAACCTTCTCTCTCAAACTTTTTTGTCAAATGTTTTTTTTTTCTTTCAAATTGTGCTCCCCCACAAAATGCCACTTGGTTTGACATTTTTCTAAGAGTAGCTTAAATGTTCTCCTCGCAGCCACTGTACTATGTGTATACTGACCATGACCAGGCCTGGACTGACCATAGGGCATACTGGGCAATGCCCGCCAGGTCGACGCACATTTTTGGGCTGGGGCTGTCAGTCTTAATGTAATATTTTTTTTTACGTTTATTAGGCCAATTTATTTATTACTGCAACGGTAGAGTATCTGAGACACGAATCGCGGCCCATTGGTTGACTGTCTTAAAGGACATTGAGTTAGTCCAATGAAATCTCAAGCCATGCCCTGCCTCCTTCCTGGCCAGGCCTCATCTCCCCTTGACAAAATCTGAGTTCAACCAGAGTTTGAGATGAGTCCGTCTATAACAATGGATAAACCAGAAAAGAGCAAAGGGGTGCAGAGAAGCTGCAGGAGAAAAGACGCAAAAGCTTACAAGTGGAAGCAGCAACATGTAAGGAGCTTAATAACAGAAGCTCGCATGAAGGGGAAACAGAGGAATCTTACCTGTCCTAATGCCTGCGCACGCCACGACTGTAGAATACGTGAACACTTTTTAAAACAGCGAAAAATCAAATGTGTGCATAAGGTGTCGCGAATGCGAATGCATCTAGTTTAAATATGACCTGACGTTTTATTTTAATCCAACGATATGGGATGTTATTGCACCAATTTTTATTTTGTGAGTTTGTGTTATACTCAAATTGCCTACCTAACTTTCAATATTAAAAGCACCAGTGCTGTATCGGTGTTTGCATTCTTTGTGGAGGTCTTTGCTGTCCCATAGTGTGAAGATTACTGGCAGAATTTAAAATCCTAGTAGTCTATATGTACACAGTTGCCTACTTAATTTTATTAATACATTTTCTTTAATTTACAGTAGGCCTACTGTATATGTGGTGGTGGGCCGGCTGGACCATAAAATGCCAGGGCCGATTTTTCCTCCTAATCCAGCCCTGACCATGACAGAGGAAGGTAACTGACATTTCTAACAAGACTTCTTGGATTGAAATAAAAATTGACACAAGATTAGCAGTAATTGTTCATTGAGTATTTCTGCATGTCCAAACCCTTCTCTTGCCCCTGCATTTAACTTCTCACTCTTTTCACATCAGTCAAGGAACTGTGTGTCCCCTCGACAGAGAAGCGATCTCTATCCCAGAGCTGCGTGATCAAAGCGTATAGATGGAAGGCTGACAGATATAGAGAACTGAGAGTCTTCCTGTGTGTGGAGCCAGAGGCAATACTGCACTATCACCACGTCGTCTACTGGCAGATGGATGCCACAGGGACATGAGAAAGCTCAGATTCAGCAGTTCAAAGCCTAGACACCCTGAAAACAGCATGAACACTGATGGGAGGAATGATGACATTATGCTCCAATTCAACAAAGGCAAGTGGAATGAGGCAACAAGCTAGACTATGAAGTAACGGACACTGAAAGAAATCGGTCAACTTCCGATTTCTAATTATATTCCTTCGAGCTTTGGCATTTCAAAGTGTATCAGAAATTAACAGCCACTGCTGTGTAATGTAATTATGCAAATACCTCATCTTCTCCAAAAGTATGTGACTTTAATTAGAGCACAGGGTCTTCTGCTGAAGAAGCGGACATACTGGTTGGACACATCCTTAATCTGTTTGGACAGATATTATCTCACTGTACAAAAAAGCATATTTTTCTATGGAGCTTGGACCAGTCGCTCAGGAGGTGGGGATGTTAATCATAGCGCAATCAGAAGCTAATTATTTCCGCTCCAAAGGAAAAAGGAGACCTGAAAAAGGGCACTTCTGTGCCAAAAGAGTGAAGTGTTGCTTTGCACTGAGAGACTAAATTCAAAAGCACAACTGAGTATGTGAAGCCGTTAAAAATAACCTGATTAACTGAGGCAGGGGGTTTGTTATGGGACGGCTAACAAGAGCTACAAAGAGGCCTAATGTTTTCTTACAAATATGTTTGACCAGATTGGCCAATGATGTCTCTTCATTATTTACCCTGGATGACAAGGAAACGATTCACACATGCACAAAACAGACAACAAATCAATAGATATATCTAGACCATCTTCAGTGACCCTCATAACAACAAGACCATTTATTAGCTATGAAAACAGGCCCTAAACATTCAATCACAAGAAAGACAACTAGATTGTAATGAACCGTGCAAATGTGGCATTTCCAACCATATATCACAACTACATTTCTCATAGTGTGACCTTTATTTTTTTGCATTTAGCTTCATCTCATGATTACCTGAGAGAGTCTTACTCTCACAGGCTTTTTTTTATACACTATATAGGCTTTACCTCTATCTAATGTAGTTTTCTTACTAAACCCAAAATACTATTAATATAGTTGGTTTTGAGACCGATTGCTCGTGATGTTTCTCTTTGGGTAAAAGCCCCTGCTTAATGAATAAATGTCAACACATAGTTCAGTGATTCTCAGTTAACTGATGCTTCCCATATTTGACTGGGCTCCAGAACCAGGATTGAGAATTATTGATATAGATCGGTAAGTACTTCATAAATGTATTTACCACAGTTTCTCATCAGAATATTGCTCTTTGGGTTCATTTCTTATTTCTCTGTTCTGAATAATCCTCAGTGCTCCCATTTGTGTCCGGTGTTCAAACCAGAAAGCCTTGGAAAGTCAGACAGAATCGATGCCACAAAAGTCCCAAAGATAAATCATGATTAACCTGCTATTTGAACAGCCTTGCAGCACTGGCAGTCTAAGCCCATCTCAAGAGCTGAGTAGTAACCTTTTGACTAGAGATAGACACGAATAGCATTTCTGACACAAGTCTATTACAGTAAATTCAATATATGTGGTGTATTGTAGTTCATTTATGTGGGCCTTCTTATCCAGATGGTATGTCTGGCAAACTATAGGCATTTTATGCAGGGCTGTATTTGGACAGTACTACAATATCTGAAATGTTTTGAACAAAATATCACATGCTGGGTTCATTTAAAAACCCATTTGCAAAATCTTGACTGACAGTTCATGAAGGAATTGGTATCAACATTTTAATAGCAACAGAAAAGCCAATATCTGAGAGCTCTTTACCACCTGATGCTCAACTTTAACCGTGATAATCACATTTTTCAGACGGTATAAAATCACATCCCACATTAGCATGCAGCCGAATATTGCTTCAGCCCTCATTCTCAAGGGACTGAATCAGCAAAAACGTTACCTGGACCGTAAGAATGAGAGAAAGATTGCAGGTTAAAAGGCTCTGAGGAGAACATGATGAAGTAGCTGTTAATGGCTATTCATATGATCACAATATCGATTTTTGAATCAATCCAATTATCCAAATGCTTTTATATATGGTTAATCATTTCTTGAAGCACTCAAAGTTGTGAATTTATTGTGTGCCTACACACTCTGTCCGGAGTAATGTTGAGGGTAAGCATATGCTTCAGGACTCCAATCCACGTAATTCTTTGTTTTAAAGAAATTATGGCAGTAAAGCCATTTCCTGCACAAAAATATTGACCCACTTATTAAATGTTTAATAAAAGGCCCAGGCCAGGAATATGAGCTTTTTCAGTTAATTCAGTAACTTTATCTTCCCCACTGACAGCCCATCAGCTCTATAAATATGATCTATGACAGGAGCGCAGTATTGATAAATCTACTGCACGCTCTGTGAAGAAGCAGAATGATACTGATGACTATTTTTAGTATTATTCACAATTTATGACTTACCTTTTAAGCTGTTATCAGCTCACAGCCATAGATTACAACGTGAAACATCTACTCTATCAAATGAAATCTCTGAATTAATGCCTTTTCTAGAATCCAGGTGATGTGCATGACAAAAATAGAGATGTCGCTGAGAGAAGCCATTAACTTACTTTTCAAAGTTCCACTTCAGACCGGAAGAATTTTGTTTGTCCTGTTGGGTTTTCAAACAGCTCTCCAGGTTGAAACTCGTTTAACATCTTTTCCTGGCTGTCACAGTCCCGTCACGGCTTTGTGTGCTTAATCTGACTACTGAAGCCACCATCTGTTCATTATTGTCTGTTCCCTGAACGACAAGTGCTTGCTCCTTAAGTTCATGCTGCAGACCAATGCCCGACATAAAAAGGTTAATAAATCCATGCAAGCATTTTATGCAAATTATGTTGTAACAAACTAGAATGTTTATTATGATGTTTGCCAGGGGGTGGAGGTTTCGTAGCATCAGCAGCATGAGTTGGGTCTGTTTCTATGGTTACCTGACGCTCACGAGGATGCATCTGCTCGGTGCTTTCAATGGTTCTATGCATGAGAGGATGCTAGACCTTTAAAACCTCTTTCCTGTGAAATGCTTTCTCTAACTAACTAACTAAACAAACAAACAAACAAAACAAACAATTAAACAACAACAATCTCAAAAAAAAAAAAAACAGTTTCTGGTAATTTTATACATATATATATATATATATATATATATATATATACACGTAAGATTACGAGTATGTATGATTGAGACATAAAATGTCTACTCTGGGCCAGATATCAAATTCTAAAGCAGATAACACATTTAAGGTTGCTGCGCACTCCGAAATTTCAGTCCAAAATTTCTGCCCCAAATTTTTGAACATTAAAAAATAAATATGACCTCATGTTATGTCAATCACATTTACACACTGCCTCCAAAACATTTGTCCATCAAATAAAATTGGATTGGGCTTGATTTTCTGCCTTTTTTGCATCCACAGCAAGCATTTTGAGAGGTGTTTTAACATTTCAGAGCCACCATACAAGCGAATGCCAAAATTAAGTATGTGGATTTTCAAATCCACTTTGTTTTGCAGCTTAGAGCACATGACATATGGGGGGGAAAACACTATGGAAATCAATAGGCTTTTTCACACACATAGTAAATTACCAGTACTTTTTAATATGTCATTTTAGTGCATCAAACTGAGTCACTGAAGTAAATTTTGAAACCCTGCTACTCCTTAATAAGGATGTGGAATTCTTTTATATATTTTTAAGCGAGAGGAAAACAAAATCATACTGCTTAAAGACTCCATTTAGTACTATTTTGTTCATTTGTTTTTAATTAGTATGCATTGGTCTTTGTGTGCAACGATTGTGTGCCATTGTGTGACACATTTTTAGGGTGATGATTAGGGTGAAAAAAAAAAAAAGCATATGAAAATTTTGGATCTTTATTCTGTCAAAGAAATCAAGTCAAAGAAATGTCAAAAGTCTTCAAATACAATGTATCTCTGAGCTTAAAACAACCGCATACATGTTAAAAAAAAAAAAAAGCAGAAACAAATATTGCTTTGTGAAAAGGACTATTGGATTGCAGCACCTGGTTTGGTACCATCATGATTTTATTTTTTTATTTTTTTTAATGTTTTGTTCAAAATTGTTTTACTTCTTTGGAACAACATGTTAATGATGATAGCTTTTACATTTTCCAACTATCCCTTTAATTTTGTTATATTTATTCACATTTTAATGCTGTGTGATATTTTAGCATGGTTTGTAGGATCAAATTTACTTCACTTCATAAGTTTAACAATTTGGCAGGATAAGTTTTAGAACAATATCTTCCCCTATACTTGTTATTGCCTAATTGGCCAAACTTCAGAGTTCTGATTGAATCTGACCAGTCCTGCTTGCTAGGCAGTAAATGTTAACAAGTAATGGGGATTTATAAGGCTATGCAAATAGTTTTATTTAAGCTTAATTTCAAAATCAATAGTAGTATCAACTCTCTTTATTGTTGCTTATATTGTTCTGTTGTGAATCTTTATGTGTTGCTTTTGCTGATTTTGGTCCACCCTATGCTTTTTTATTTCTCTTTGCATAGGAAATAATTTTGGACCTTTTTCAGTCAGTTTTTAGTCAGACCATATTGGGTTTATTATTATTTTATTATTATTATAGGTGCATGATTTATTTAACATATGCATGTGCTGTGGTACAAAAAAACAATGCTAATATAACATGGAACTTTCTGCTACTTTTATTTTTTGTTTTAACCACATGTTTGAATACATTCCATAAGGAGAGATTATATATATATATATAATATATAATATTTAAATTTTTTTTTTTTTTTTTTTTTTTTTACTTGTAACTGCAAAGTTTGCATTGGTTTATTTGTCATAAGTGATATTTTATTGGGCCTGGCATCTTGACATAATACTGAGATTCATCATTCATCAGGCATCATGATAGAAAGAAAAGATGGTTTTCACCATCATATCTGTTTTTATTATATTCACTATTATTTTTTTTTTGTGAAAGAATTTAAAATGACATTCAAACTTCAAATTTGACTTCCAAAATTCTCTTTTGAATAATGACATTGAGCAAAACATTAAAATGAGTCTGTGCATGCATGTCATATATGATTATAACATGAGGTTGTTTCTGAGAGAGTGAGAGAGAAAGTGGCTTTAACAATCAAAATGCACAGCGAGTGCGTGTCCTTGATTATTGCTCCTGCTTGCAGTGAGATTTCATTCTATTAGCACTTCTAATATTCTTGTGAAAACTCTGTTTATCAAGAGTGACATGACCAGAATGTAATGGGATTTGCCTAAATTCTAGTCTTCTCAAAATCTCCTTCATCTGTCTCCTTTGAACGATCACCTTCATGCTACCTTAAGCCTAACAATGATTGGTTCAATAAAATAAAAATGCATTAAACGAGGTCGTGCCCTAATAATAATAAGAAAAGCTCTTCGTATTATAGATCAGGCTCTAACTAATCCCAGCCATTCAATCTGTTAGGATACAGATACTTAGAGAAATAACTTTCTGAGAACGCAAAATGCACTAAAATGCCATTTAATCTAAACTTCCATCTGTTTTCGGTCAGCAGCTTTACATTTAGGTTAAGCAGGATAGTTGAAACTAGCACACATTTATTATTATTCAGTTTTATATTATTTACATATTTTCACACACATTAAATTGGATGTTATTGACGAGGCAGTCAAGTGTTCTACAGCAGTGACCAAATCAACTAGTCCCAATAAAAACTATTCTCTCACTGTTATTGCAAACAACCTGATGTCTGAGAAACTCTGCAACCGGACTTAATAACAAGCAGACCTGTGAAGATCAGCAAATTATCAACTGCACTGACTGTGAACATTGGGCTCCAGTGCTCCAGAAAGTTCGCACTTGACTGTTCGGCCAATTATAGCAGTAACTGCATAATTACATCGCATAATTACGTTTACTGTGATTGGACTAACAACTGAAAATAATCAAGCTCCATACAGAATCGAAGAGAGGGTTTTGATTGCACGAGGGCTCAGAAACAACTATTTTGTTAAAGTGCCCCTATTATGCCATTTCCTATATTTCCTTTCATGCAGTGTGTAATGTTTCTGTATGTGAATGTACAGTAAACGATCTTCATTCGTTAGTAATTCAAATCCTACTTCTGTGATGGCTACACATCACGGCGTAATACATTTGCATAATTCCTGCCTATGTTATATGTTGACAACCTGCAATCAACTTGACCCCACCCACAAACACATAATTTTACTGACAACTGCTGTGGTAGACCAATCACAACAGACTGAGCAATCTGACCAATCAGAGCAGAGTATGCTTACAGAAAGGAGGGGTTTAGAGAGACTGAATCTAATTAGACTTGCTTCGAAAGAATCGCTTGAGAATCTCTGGAAAATGAGGTGATATTTAACGCTTATTTTGAGAAAACAAAAGTGTTGCATGTGTGTACTGTAAACATATTGTAGGAGACTCCCAAAACAATATTAGGAACCTTAAAGGAAAACGCCACAATTTGTCCATATTTCACTATGTTCTTCCTACAACTTACTGTAAGATGAGTTTATACATATCTCTCCCATCTCAGTCCTTGCACTTAATCGCCACTATGTTAGCATTTAGCTAAGCTCCATTCATTCCATAGGATCCAAACAGGGATGAATTTAGAAACCACCAAACACTTTTACGTTTTCCATATTTAAAGATGACATGACTAGTTACATGAGTAAGTATGGTGACACAAAATAAAACGTGGCGATTTTCTAAGAAGAAAAAAGGTAACTATAATGTAAGGCGGAAGAGCACTTCGACCTCGGTGCACTAAAATCATGGGTAAATGAAGGTAAGCTAAATGCTAACATAGTAGCGCCAAACGCAAATATGTATTAACTTGTCCAGTTTGATGGAAGAACATAGAGGAATGTGGAAAAACGGTGGCGTTTTCCTTTAAAAAATGGCATAATAGGAGCCTTTTAAATCATAGCAAATGTTTATACATGCACTCACCTAAAGTATTATTAGGAATATGGGATGCACATCCAGGGCATGAAGCTCCCGTTCCACCACATCCCAAAAATGCTCTATTGGGTTGAGATCTGGTGACTGTGAGGGCTATTTTAGTACAGTGAACTCATTGTCATGTTCAAGTAACCAATTTGAAATGATTCGAGCTTTGTGACATGGTTTATTATCCTGCTGGAAGTAGCCATCAGAGGATGGGTACATGGTGGTCATAAAGGGATGGACATGGTCAGAAACAATGCTCAGGTAGCCCGTGGCATTTAAACGATGCCCAATTGGTATTAAGGGGCCTAAAGTCTGCCAAGAAAACATCCCCCCACACCATTACACCACCAGCCTGCACAGTGGTAACAAGGCATGATGGATCCATATTCTCATTTTGTTTACGCCAAATTCTGACTCTACCATTTGAAAGGACAGAAATCGAGATTAATCAGACCAGGCAACATTTTTCAATTCTTCAACTGTCCAATTTTGGTGGGCTTGTGAAAACTGTAGCCTCTTTTTCCTTTTTGTAGTGGAGTTGAGCAGGGACGGATTATGGGTTGTGTGGGCCCCTGGGCAAAATGTTCCCACAACGTTTGCAAATCGTTCGCGTTGGCCCCTGGGCAAAACGTACGCACAACTTTTGCAAAACCTTTGCCCACAATGACCCCCCGTCCCCCTGTAAAATAGACACACGAAAATACATTGTTGTTGAGCGTTGAAAATTGTTTTGTGCTAGGGGCCCCCTGCACCCCAAGGGCCCCTGGGCAGTGGCCCCACTGGCCTGGTCCGTACTCCATCCCTGGAGATGAGTGGTACCCGTTGGGGTCTTCTGCTGTTGTAGCCCATCCGCCTCAAGGTTGTGCATGTTATGGCTTTACAAATGCTTTGCTGCATACCTCGGTTGTAACAAGTGGTTATTTCAGACAAAGTTGCTTATCAATCAGCTCAAATCAGTCGGCCCATTCTCCTCTGACCTCTAGCATCACAAGGCATTTTCGCCCACAGGACTGCCGCATACTGGATGTTTTTCCCTTTTCATACTATTCTTTGTAAACCCTAGAAATGATTGTGCGTAAAAATCTTAGCAGATAACTTAGCAGATTGTGAAATACTCAGACCGGCCTGTCTGGCAACAACAACCAAGCTTAAATCACCTTTCTTTCCCATTCTGACATTCAGTTTGGAGTTCAGAAGATTGTCTTGACCAGGACCACACCCCTTAATGCATTGAAGCAACTGCCATGTGATTGGTTCACTTAGATAATTGCATTAATGAGAAATTGAACAGGTGTTCCTAATAATCCTTAAGGTGAGTGTGTATATATATACACTGACACTGAGATGCCTGCATACCTACAGAGTGTACTGTACTTCATCAGTGTCGAGAAGTAAGTTCTTTGTCACATATATTACACTTTAAATACATGGAAATTTGGGAGCAGAACTACTGTTAAAATTGTGATTTACCTGTGATTTATTTGAAAGTTCTCCTCAAACCCAGTGAATGCAATTTCAGTTAAGACATGCTGTTGCAAACATAATAGGAAGAACACAGGGTTTGGTGTGGAAAGCCAGTCAGTGAACCAGTACAGCCGACAGCATCATTTGTTTCTCGGTGTGATTACAAGCTCTACTGCACATTTGGGGCCACCTCAAAGAATTAAACATCTTGAAATATATCTGAAATTCATGCATGGATAAATAAAATGGATAAATTGACACGTAAACTGTGTCAAATTTATTCAGTCGGTGATTGGGCAATTAATTTAATGAAACCCGTTTTATTCCTCTGTGACTTGAAAACACCATCTCTGGGTTTATGATGTAAATATTTGTTTTTGACCAAATTGAGATTATGTATTCTATTTGATCATGTTATTTGCAGTCATGTTCACATTTGTTTGTTTATTGGAGCGCTGGGATAAACAACTTTTCTGATTGCAAACGATCCTTTAACCGGCGCATGGGGGAGGGGTCTGTGTTACAGAGCATGTAAAAAATAAATAACTTTATTTCTAGGGCACTTGGCAATGCTCAGCTTTAGCGCTATGGGTTTTCCTTCAGTTTTAGGCTAGATTAACGAGTTGCCCTTTTGCTTTGAACGTTACCCATATTTCTAATCCCTGCGGCATGGGGAATCTTCATTAGAGAGAGAAATATTGACCTTCAAGTGTCTTTATGAGAATGTATAGCACTGTAAAGTAAACATTTATCCATGACTCCTCAAACTAGCATCCTAATTTGGACCTTAAAACACCTCTTACCACCTTTTTCATCATGTCAAGGTCCAAGAACCCTGGCTCTGCTAGAATGGAGGCTCATGCTAAATGTCAGGCCTACAAGGATATTGGTGTATTCTCACCAGTGCTAGGGAGTAACTTACTAGAATGGCGATACAGTACTAACCTTACTGCATTTATTAGATGGGTGACAGTAGGTCAGCTATTGTAAAAAATTTAGCTAAATAGCCATTTACTTTGTGTCGGTCAGATTAAAGAAAAAGGTTTGTAGTCATACCCTCGGCCATTAAATTAGAAAAACTCACACAACAGCATTAAACCAATTTTTTTGTAATTTAATGACAAAGTAAAATAACAACCTGGTCTCATAAAATTATGTACCTCTGTGCACTTTTTGTGCAACCTTGTGTTTACGTGACTTACTGCACCTTTCAGCACAGTTTTAAAGAGAAATGTCCACTGAGTGGTGCTATAACACAGGTTCATAAGTGAACCCTGGCACATTTTTATTACTATGATATAGGTATGTATTGCGGCGATTAAGAATTGAAATATCAGCAGGCTGTTGCTAAAAGATAATGTTCTATCATGTTGCAAATATGCCTTACACCTTTTATGTAGATGTGAACTGTTTTGTTGAACCGCAGTTGGATTTGGCTTGACCTCCTCGCCTCGACAAACCTACCATTAATGAAAACCTATAGATATGAAACTGGATATGTGTGATGCAAATGTTCAAAAGCATCAGTTTTCAAATATCCCAGCAACAAGATACATAAGTTATTGTGTGAATATTATGCTTTATTAATCGAAACTGTAAATTTGTGTGAAAAAAGATTATAAGTAGTTTGTGTCTCACTAAAAAGTGTACCATGGTACATTTTATGGCATGGTAGTACAATTAAGTTTAGAATTATAAATGTGCTTTTTTTTTTTTTTTTTTTTTAAATCTAAAAGAAATCACAATATTAACTGCGGATACATCCTGACATTTATAAAAAAAAAAAGGGTCCATGCAGCTTAATGGTTAGCCATGGTATT
>JAUMHG010000055.1:16633577-16647980 GCA_032359395.1 Enteromius anoplus
ACTCTGCCTTTGGGTGGCATGGTTCCTGGGAGGAGTTCAATTGCACAGTCTGTGGGTCTATGAGGGGGTAAACGGGTTGCCTTTTCCTTGCTAAAGGCCTCGTGTAGGTCATGGTATTCGGACGGGAGGTTGCAGAGCTCGTCCTCGGCAGCGGTTGGTGTGGAGAACCTTCACAGACCTTGTAGGCAGTGATGGTGACAATGTTGAGACCATTTTGTGATCTGACGTTCAGGCCAGGAAATAACGGGGTTATGGAGTTCGAGCCAAGGCAGTCCAAGGATGATGGGGTGTTCTGGAGAGTGGATGGTGAATAGCCGGATAGATTCAGTATGCATTGGTCCAATGAGAAGTGTCAGGTCCTTTGTTGTGAAGGGGACTTCTCCTGAACCCCAAGGTCTGCCGTCTAGGGCTGCCACGGCCACACGGGATCCACATGCAATTAAAGGAATATTCATCTGCTTAGAAAAGCCTCATCAATGAAATTCCCCTCTGCCCCAGAGTCTATAAAGGCAGTAGTAGATACCCTTTGACCATAAATGATTAGTGTTACTGGCAATGTCAAAGAATGATTAAAGACATCGTCACTCACCCGAGATGGCTTGGCTCTTGGGGGGCGAGCGGGACAGTTTGCCCTAATATGACCAGATTGTCCGCAGTATAGACAGAGGTTGTTCCTGTAACGCCTGTCGCGCTCCTCATCAGTCAGTTGCGTCTTGCCGATCTGCATGGGCTCCGGCATGTTGAAGCTGGGAGCTGGGACAAAGGCTGAGGTGCGCGCGTGAGGCGGTTGGCGTGTAGGTCCACTAGGTTGTCAACCTGGATAGCTAGCTCCATGAATTGTTCATAAGTTCTACCATGATCTCGGCAGGCTAGCTCAGACTGTAGCTCTTGGTTCAGCCCCTTGCGGTAAAGAGCTTTCAGCGGTTCTGGTGGCCAACCTGTTTGAGCCGCCAGGGTGCGGAAGCGTCGGGTAAATTCAGCGGCTGTGGATGAGCCCTGCTTCAGGTAGAGTATTTCATCACTAGGATCTTTGCCTCCTGCGGCGTGATCGAACACTTCGCGAAACTGGCGCAGAAAATCCTGATAACTAGGGAAGGCCATCTGCTGTCCCTCCCATACAGCTGTAGCCAATTCCAGCACTCCTCCCACCAGCAGGGAACTCACCAGAGCAACTTTACTGTTATCTTTGGTAAAACAGTCAGGTTGTTGATTCATATAAATGCTACATTGCATTAAAAATCCCTTACATTTCCCGGGGGCACCATCATACTTTTCGGGGAGAGAGATACGCGCTGCGTGACTGGCAGCGGCAGGCATCGGTGGTGGCGTTGGCGCTGGGTTAGCGACGGCGGGGCTGGCCGCTGGTGGTTGGTGGAGTGCACTCACGGAAGTGTTCAGCGTTTGCAGTGACTGCACGTTCTCCTCGGATAATCGGGACAATTTGTCCAGCTGGTGTTGATGAGACGCGAGCACTGAGCCCTGACGAGTCATTTCGTGGGCTAGTTCATAAACAGCTGCTGGATCCGGTGGTGGCGAAGTTTTCTGTGATCGAAACTCAGAAGACTGTGGATCCATTTGCAAACTGTTTATTGGTCTCGTAGTCAGACAGGCAATGATCGAACACCGTTAACAACAACAATAAGGACAGAGCAAAACAGTACCAGGTTCGGGCAGAAGATCGGGGTATCAGGCTAGAGTCAGTAGTAGATATATCCAGGCGAGGGTCAGGGCAACAAGCAAGATTCAGCAACGATAAACAGTCCAGGTAATAACTAAGAAACAGTCCAGAAAATCCACAAAGGGTAAACGCTCAGAGTTGTCGGCAGATCAAAACTTCGCATCGAATGTCTCTCAGGCTTCCCTTTAAATAGGGAAGTAAACAAGCAACACCTGGAGCGGATATCCCCAGGTGCGTGGGCAAAAAGAGTCCGGGTGGGAACTAATACTCCGGGGATGGTTCCCGCTGATGACGGTCGGACAGAGCCACAGAGCGCCGCCTTACAACATTCATACTCAAACTGATTATGTATTTATCATATTTGCGCCACAATTAATCTCAGGGCGCTGCTGAATAAACTATATTATACATTAAAAGCTGGTTGATAAAATATTGATTTTATGACACAAAGTTTTCAAAGTGTTTCAAAACGAATTGGGGGACCAAAGAAAATCGCTTTCCTGCGATGTTCAAGTTATATGTCAATATTTTGATAAGCCTTAGAGGATTATTTTTGAATTATTTGGTGGCAACTGCAGTGAAACATAGGAGAAAGAAACGGGTGCATTTATTCACAATACAATTTCAGTGCCCTAAATGTTGATGCAAAGGTTTAGAAAATCAAGTGAAAGAAAACAGAGCAATTATATATATTAGAACACCTAAAGCATAAATGGAAGCAGTGTAGACCAATCAGGTCAGTGTAGTATTAGGATATATAACTATAAATGACAACATGCAGAGAAAAGCACAGAAAATCATGCCAGAAAGTGAGTAGTAGCTCTAGGCTAATAATATGGGATTAGCAGTGGGAGTTAAGAGCTCTGCCTGCACCGTAGTGGAAACTGCTCTAAAATTCGCTGGTCTTTGAGAATACAGATCTGTCACGTCTTCCTATAGGGAAGCTGGAAGAACTGACAGGCTGGTGAAAAGAATCGGATCATCTTTAACTGACCTGTGATCTGTAGCGCTGTAGTAGCTTTCAGTTCAGCAAGAGCCAAGCAATCCAAATGCTGTCACAGTCACAGATGTGAGGGTGACAGGTTAGCATAATTTTTTTAATCTCAGGATGCCATTGAAAAAAGGATAACTGCAGAATGCCCAAAGCATTTTGGAGCTGTACATTATCATTAAGAGATATTTAACACCTCGAAACAGCAGTTGCTTGTTGGTGCTTTTTTTTTTTTTTTTTTTTTTTTTTTTTGCTGTTGTAATGAGGAAAAAAGCTTATATGCACCCTGGTGTGGAGATATACGGGCCTGTTCAAGTCCTTCTCTACTGAAGCTGAGAGAGGGATTGTGGGATTGACAACTGAGCGGAGTGAGAGTGTTGACAATCTGTAAATGTTGAACTGTATGCAAATGAGAGATAACACCAACACAAAAACACCATGTGGCAGACACAAATGTTCAGAAACATTTTTTAAAAGAAATTAATACTTTTATTCAGCAAGGATGCATTAAATGATCATAAGTAACAATAAAGACATTTAGAATGACATCTTTGAATGATTATAATGATTTGTAAATGATGGTGTGACACTGAAGCCTGGAGTACTATCTGCTGAAAACTCAGCTTTTCCTGTAATTTGTTTAAAAAAAAAAATAATTACATTTTATATCAAAATAGAAAACTTTGGATTTTTTATCAAATAAATGCAGCCTTAGTGAGCGTAACATTAAAATATCTTACTAACCACACACTTTTAGTGTGTAGTAGGCAAACTTTGGGACATACTATCTGTAACGATTCTGAGGGATGACGACGAGGAGAGGCGGATTAAAATGCCAACTTCTTTATTAAGAAAACTCAGATTACGAACAAGCAGTTAAATGAATCCTTAACCAAAGCGCAATGGATTGTGGGAAATGAAAAGAGCAAAGATCCAGAATCTACCAGAAATAGTAAACAATGCAGGGACTTTTAGCATATTCTTGTACTGTACGCTGTCAACAATGTAAGTTCCTCAAGTTGTTGGACTAACAGTGCTGTGATTCAGATTGGATTTTGAAATAAAAAGGACAGCATACATGTAATTTTAAGAGCCCCAATCATGGTTCATGAAAGTTTTTTTTTTTCTTTTGAGACCCCAACAAGAGGATGACATACATTCAAGGTTAGAAAACCCTTTCACTGTCTTATAATATGCATTTATTTTTACCTTACTTGCTTTAATCACTCTCAAAGGATTCACTCAATGATTAATTTTTCCAAACCCCTCCTTTTGTGTGACGCTGATCTGTATTATTTTCATGTAATCATGCCTGTTATGATTGATAAAGGCAAAAACAACTAAAAAACTTAAAACTTTGCAGGACGTTTTTATTCACTTAGATCTGTGCCATGCACTGCATGAAGGCAAATTTTCCAAATTCCATAATAGGGGGACTTTAAACCATTAGCCCTATTGTTTATGTTAAATGTGCTCTAGGAGATGCTGTTTGACGTCACTTGTGCTGACGTTTCACATAAATACAAAACAAAACAGAGCAAGCTCCCCCCAGTGTTTCTGTAACTGCTGTAAATGTGCAAAGCGCATTGATACGAAAGGTGGTGCTAACCCAAGAGAGACAGCTACAGAGCTAACATTAAGCTAACATGTCTAAATAAAAATTAAAATAAAAAACTTGCCACCTGTACATCGGTTTCAAAGTAATTTTTACGACGGAGTTCTCTCCACAGTTCAAACGAGTCCCCAATGTAAATCTGGGTCTTGTTTCATTTCTTCTCGATTTCTCTTCTTCTCATCTCACAGTATATTCCTCCGAGCATCTTTTCTTTGGTCGTGCCTCAGCCATTTTCCAAAAATAGTACAAAATATTCAGCTAACCCACTCTCAGATTCACGCTGTACAATCAACTCTGTCTATTATGTGCACGTGCATTAAACCCCACCTCTTCTTGCCGATTGGTTGGCCGTATTGTTTTGGTGCACATCCTGTGCCCCCAGTGTTTGTTTTGGTATTGCAGCCTCTGTTTTGTCTTTCGAGACTTGGTTTTTTCACAATGTATTCAGAGGGTTTGCATACTGATTGGGATAAAATTGAAATTGAGCTAAAATCCTGCAACATCACATAGAGCACCTTTAAATATAGGCCTACTGTCACAAACCGCGTCTCTTTGACTCTCTCCGATCGCCGCCAGAGACAACCCTCACTAGAGTACTAACCTTCTATCGGACTGCATTTCCCATAATCCCTGTACCTAGAGCTAATTACCGGCCCAGGTGTTCCTCATCAGCATCCCATTTATAAACCATGCTCCTGGACTGGTTATACGTGAAGTATTGTTTGCCAGGGCGACATTTCTGAGCATTCTCTATTGCGATTCCCCGCATAACTCTGGACTGTTGACACTTCTACGATTGTTTGCAGCCTTTCTTGACTATTCTGCCCGCTCTCGTTTGTGTTTGATTGCTTCCTGCCCTGATCTCTGCCTGGTATTCAACTATGATTCTTTTTTTTCTGCATTGCTCTGTTTTCTGTGTTAATGACCCTGCCTGTCTACCTTGATTAAAGATTGATCCGAACGCTTCTGACTCCTCATTACACCTACATGTACTGGTGACTTTGCCAACTGCTTTTTTATTTTCATATTATTTTTATATATTCAGTCCCTCTCTCTCTCTCATTGACTGTCATATCCAAAACTTTGTTTAAGAAGTTTAAAACATGGAGACGAAATCTTAAACACAATTGGCTTGTTTGCAGTTGTTTCTTGAATAGCATTTGCATAATTGTTAGCAAAATGTTTAGTTTAATTTGCCGAGTTTGACTTCCCAGAACAGTACGGAGAAAAGTTGCATCTGATTATTCTGTAGGAATAAATTATAAACTACAGAAAGAAAACAACAGCAAAGATTTGCATTACACTATTGGCTTGTATACCATATGGAAAGAATAATAGTACATTCCCCTGCAGAATTCAAGATTAACCCTCATTACAATGGTTTAAAATGCTATCCTGGATTTAATGAAATATCCCAGAGAAGCTGGTTTAGAATATCCTCCTACTTGAACTATCAGATCATTGCGGAAGCTATTTATTTATATACTATATATCCTCTAGACTGTTGACTCTGGCTGTTCATCTTTTAAATGCCACGTTTAGCCTCAGGATTCGATATATGTTGAGATACAGATTATTAAACTTCCTTTTTTTTATTCAAACAAATTGGTTTAGAAACCTTCAAATACAGCATTCATAATCCCTAATGAAAGCAGAGCTGCAAAGCGAGCCCTTAACATGCTGGGAACATTGCCCTTATTCAATTAGCATATTTTACAGGCCTATCAACAATGCAAACACCGGGTGCCAGACGAGGAGGAGGAAAATGAAAAACATAAAGAGCAATGTTAAATGGAGGGCGAATGTAAAGTTAGTTATGCATTTAACTTGAGCTAATGCATCATATACTGACCACTGACATAATAGGACACAAGGTGATAGCACCTACTGAAATATATGGCTTGTAATAAAGCTCTCTTACAAGACACACACACACATAAGTATATATATTATTGTGCTACATTATCATTTTGGATTTTAGATTCAAACTTATTGTTCATAAGCCATATTGATCTGAACTCATGCCCTTCATTATCTGAGTAAAAAAAATATTTGTGAATAATTTTGGCAGGATTTGCTCAAAAACTGATTTGCATAAGCTCACATCAATGAGAACTATGATCAATCAAGAAATATAAAACCTGTGGTAATTTAAACAAAATAAGATTGAATCCAACATTTGGTAATAATAAACCCTAACAAGAATTTAACTGCTTTAACTTTTTTTGCAGGCTGGTAATTTTTGACCAACAGCAATGTAACAAGACATGTACAAGAGCATATGCATGACTCCTCTGTGTTCTCAGTTCTCTAAAATGTGTATTTTTTTTAGCCAAATACCTACATTTTAATTGTAAAAGTGTCAAATAGCAGCCATTTGGAGCTTAGCAGTGTTCACAAACATTTTCACAACTTTTTAGCCAAGTACTGCATTTAAAATAAATTAGCACAAACTAGGTGTGAAAAAAGGTCATCATAACGGAATGTTCTTCAGCAAAACTATTCATTTCCTATACTGTATGTATAATGAGATTTGGCTTATTTTTTCCCCTCCAGAAGCAGACTAGTGAATGACAGACATTTAAATATGTTATTCTTTTAGAATTTTATTTGTCATTGTGCTTAATGTTTTTTATATAATTATATCCTCTGGTATATTGGCCTTGTCAGCTGACACTGACATCTTTCTTGTTTTATACTGCATGGTTTACATCTAGTTCTGCCGTAGTCACACTGGAGGGATAACTATAAAAAAAATCTCTGACTTTTCTCACTTTGTATCCACAAAGACCACAAACAAATGTTCGATGGAAGCTGAAAAAACACACTATGGATTCAAATAAAAAGGCATATTTCCCAGAAATAAAACTGCTAAGATACAGTAACTTTGTTGAATTTTAATGGTTTTGTAGTTCATTATGTCAAAAATTCTCAATCGCTTCCAGCATTCCTGGCAAAGACTTACACCCAGAGACAATTAACATGAGCTCAGCTGTTATTTTAATCTTGATAGGAAAATGAAGTTCTTGCAGATTCCCATTGTTAGCATTCAGTGGAAATCCCCAGGTGAGACAAAGTTAGCAAGCAGAGAGATGAGACAATTACATCTCCTGATGAGACCAAATTACATGGACGCGAACTTTTTTTTTTACAGAAAGCTTTGTAGATAACATTGAAAATCTTTGTTAATGTTCTCTTCAAAGGCATATTTTGCACTGCAAACTTCCTTGACCATACACTCTAGAAATTACTATGTTACAGAAAACAATGACTAAAAAAACACATGTTTTCATTTGTATTTCTGGTAATACTTCAGAATAGGAAAAACCTACTCACAATTAACTATGACTTTTCCCTCAATTATTTCCTAGTTTGCTTCATATTAAAAGCTATTAAGGTAGTTATTAAGTTTAGGTATTGGGTAGGATTAGGGATGTAGAATAAGGACTTGTAGAATGAGGCATTAATATGTGCTTAATTACTAATAAGTGTAATATTCTAGTAATATGCATGCTAATGAGCAACTAGTTAAGGTACCCTTAAATAAAGTTTCACCAATATCGAACATACCAAATGATGTATAAGAATGTTATTTTAATAATTTATTTATAAACATTCCTACTTCAAGCTTCAAGATTTTCTTTATTCAAGATTAAATGCATTAAGTAAAATTTGAAATTGAATCTCTGACCTATGAACCAACTTCGATGAGAACATTTGATCTTTTAGCACAAAAAATAAGTGAATATTTGCAGAGTTTATACTGTCCACCCACACCATTTGTTTACTGGACACAACTTGACAAAAATGTCAAAAAACTTTTAGACCTCCAAAGTAAATCTCGCTTTTTAAAAAAGCTTTGTTTTTCGTTTAACATAAAATACTTTCATTATACAACCAAAACATGACCATTTGTTAGTCTCTTCTACGGGACATACAGACATCTCAGCTTGACATTTGGACTGTTTCCCGTGTTTTGCTAAGTTTTTAAAGCTATTGTTCTTTCCGTGCGGTTTGTAGTTGCAAAAGTTCATCAGATCTGCAATGAATAAATCATCATGCATGTTCTGGATTTGCTGCTCAGCCCTGAGGGTGATGCTCGCTGAGCCTGGGCTGCAGGTGTAAGTTGCTTTTTTCCTGTAAGACAGGAGGTAAAATAAAGCACAGGTCCACTGTGACCTAGTTATCCATAACCCTGCTCTTACCATCTCTCTCACCCATTATATCAATCCAGAGATCTGAGACACCTGCCACAGTCGCCCAAAAGACACAGGTGTCTCTGAGTCAGTGTGGTAGTCACTTGTGGCAATCTGGTCCCCTGATATATTTTGGAATAGTAATTGGACGGGGACCAGACGTGTCTCTGAGAAGCTACCACATGAATCAACCTGTACAGGGCAGTGCTTTTAACAGGATATAACACTTTGGGTGGTCCCAGTCGCTCCAAATGTTCCATTCATCTTTCTCCAACACTCTCCTTCTCTCACACATTTTCTCCTTCTGGTTCTTGCCAGGATACCTTTGTCAAGGTTGTGAAAACAACTAATTTCCTGCTGTGTTCTAATGGCATTGTGAGAAAAAAACTAATAAAAAATCTAGTTAGGATAGTTGGTTAAATTTACAGGTCCAAGATGAATACACTATTATCGCAGAGTCTGGGGCAATGTTGGCTGTCCCCCCTGACGACGGCCCTGATTACCCCGGAAAAAGTCTCAGGAGTGAAGCTAGACTCTGCTCCCAGATCGAGGACAGCTCTTCCAGATGGCCTTCTGCTAAGTTCAGAATAATTAGCCTTAAATATATAAGGAGTTTCCCTTAAATTGGCCATGTGTATTTAACTAGGGAATTCTCATTATAGAGGAAGGCCGCCCAGCCAGTCTTGGTGGACCAGCAGTGTGATGGTAATTATTTTTCAGAGGGGGAGAGGAGAATGCAAATCACATAGAGCAAGAAATATGGAACATATTCTGCTCAATATTGCAGAACTTCATTATTATATGACAATTAGATGTGACAGTAAATTACTGTAAGGAGAGGAAATAAAATAGAGAGAGAATAATGAAATCAGGCTGTTTCTTCAGCTGTGGGCACTTTTGACCCTTAGGGCTTTCTATGTATAAAGTTTTGTGTATTTTTGCAACTTTGAAGCCCTCTACAGTTAAGTGAGTGGAAATTTGATGTCCTTGTCAAGATTTCCAGCTGGAGTGCCCATAAGCCCCTCCAGAGGGCACTCCATCCAGAACATCACCATCATCTCAGAAACTCCATTTCCCATATCACCCCATGCCTAAGACTGATTGCACACACCTGATTCCTATCAGGAGGACTATTTATGTCACACACATTCACCTCATTGCGAAGTCTTGTTTTCCCCTGGTTACAATTCTGGGTGTTTCCTTCCGTGTCCTGTTCTCCTGTGTATGATTTCGAACAGTTATCTCTGGTTATCGATTGTTTGCTGCCTACCCCTGACCCTGCCTGCCTGTTTAACCACACTGACTGTTTGTCGCCTGCCCCGACATCTGCCTGATACTGTTTAGGATTCTAGATTGTCTGCATTGCTCTGATTTTGTGTTTCTGACCCTGCCTGTCGACCTTGAATAAGGTACTGCGAATGGATCCACTTGCCCATGTCTTGTACGTTACAGTCGTAAATATATAATTGTCACAATTATAGTGGATAGCGGTAGCTACGCGTATGTGCATTTGTTTTTGTATCAATACCAGTCAATACCATGACTGAGGTAAGAGCACGGCACCAAACCCCCAAGTGCTCTTCAAGCGCTGCAGCACTGGCTGCCCACTGCTCCAGGTGTGTGTGTGATTGTTCACTTCTCACTGCTGTTTGTATGCGCTTGGATGGGTTAAATGCAGTACAGTAATTCCCTTTACTTTACTTTTACATTTATGCCAGGAAAAGAACCATTTACTAAATGCACACAGAACAATTTTTTTTTAAATAATATAATATATTATTATTTTTATGAATGCAATTTTCTTTTTTTTTTAGTTTGAAATTCTGGCAAGAGGGAAAAGTTATACTTGTTAACATTTTATGGTTATACTTTATTTTGATAGTGCACTTTAGACATTATATTAACAATAAATGACTACATGTCAACTAACTCTCTGTTAATAGAAAAGGCCGATATGTATTTGAACAGTCTCTGATAGTCACTATGTTGAATGGACCCATCAAAATAAAGTGTTCGAAGATATTAAGCAAACAGTCTACTAATACTCTAATGACTACTAGTTGACATGTAGTTGCAAAGTTACTTATTGTATTCTACAATGCCTAAAGTGGACTATAGACTATTAGTGTCAAACTATTTATTTTAAAGTGTTCTTGTTATACATGTTACATATAATTATTGTATAATTGTATAATTGTAATTACTATTATAATATCTGTCATGAACGAGACTGAAGGCGTGCGGATCCACATGCAGACATTTATTATACAGACACAATAACAGCGAACACGAGTAATCCGATAATCCGAAACGGGGAAACACAGGAAAACACGGAGGAATGCGAATGGCTCAGAAAGGGATTACACACAGGGATCATCCAACAATCCCACAATGACAAGCACATACACTGGAAACAAACAGGACTTTTGTACACATGAAAACAAGGCTAGGGGGTGGAGGAACAATGAGTGTCCATGGCGACAGACAAGGTGGGTGGAGACAACTGTTCATAATAAGAGTCCTGAACGGAGCACAGAATAACAGATACATACATACAGTCTGGGCTGGAATGCCCTCTGGTGGAGCCCCATGGAACTTCCAGCTGGCATTGTGACAATAACAATCCAAACACTAACCGTACACTGTAGTAAGTACATTTTTACTCAGTCAATCATAATAATCACACTGCAACAAGGACTTTAAAATAAAGTGTAGTCTAATACTTAAGCATAAAATAAATTGGAAAAAAAAAAAAAAAAACAGAAAAATAACTAAGTCATGGTAAAAAATTCACATGTCAAATAAAATGTTAGATTTATGTGATGAAAGAAAAAAAATAATAATTGTATAAAAATCAAATTGTTCAGTTTTATGGACTCAAAGCCCTTAGCTTCTAAATTTACAGACAAACTTTCTGACCCCTGAATACAGACACATCTTTTAGATGGGAAGACTCAATACATCTCAACCAGAGTCCCTCTGAGATGCGGTCAATGGCAGTTAACAGCTTTAAATTAAGTTATTGACAGCATCCACTGACTTTACAACGCATGGATGAAACTTCACATAAAGCATCCCAAATTGCTCATCCTAAATAGAAGGCCTTAAAAAGGCTTTTGTTTCCTACAATCATTCTGCAACATGTCTGTTCATTACTGCACTGTACACCCTGGAGATGGACCATGTGTTCCAGCAGCCACTCAAAAATGTAGTTGTCATGGTCACAGACCATAAATTGTCAGCCCTGCATGTGCAGCCCAGTCCATTAAGATGCTTCAGTTCAATTAAACTTCTTCTTATGTTTCAGTTTTACAGAAGAAACGTGACTATTTCAAGTGCCAATTAGGCCTTGCATTTATCTCTAGGAATCTGGCGCTTAACCCGACTGCCTGAATGAATGCCGTGTGCGCTGGGCTGTGTCAAGACAAGGAACCTTGTGCAATCCATCTACTGCAGCAAATCTGGCTCTGATTTCTACTCACTGTCCATTGGGGTTTGGCATCTACTAAAAGAAACCGCAGGCACATGGACTGGCAGCTCCCTGAACAATCAATATTGACTTCCAGGCCTGATCTATTTTAGGGCCACTCATGCTGCAAACTATAGATCTTTAGGATTACTAGACTTTACTCTTCCCAGTCTGGAAGTACTGTCTGTTCTGTGTTTGCACAGTATACTTGCACTGCCATCAAAGCTCAGCTGGTGTTGTTTGTATGGCTACAAAGTCAAATATATTGATATAGTTTTAAAATGCATGTTACCACAATGATCCCAACCATTTCACAACAGTTAGTTCTAGTCCTTGAATCCGATCGAGCAGAATTCAAAGAGTGCTGATAACAGCACTTTTGACTTTTCACTGTTTGATCACACATGCGTCTGTATACGTGCAGTGTATTAGTGGCAGGGATATTTCAGTGAATTTCTGTAGGCCACCTTAATGCACCAGTAGGTTGCAACAAGTCACTGTGTTTATAAGTCTGTCAAAAATAGAATCATTCAGTCACACAACTGATTTAAAAATGCTGATTCATTCAGAAACCAAACAAGCTGGGTTGCTTTCCACTTTGTTTTCAGACACACACACTCAGAAAACTTCCCTACCTGGGCTCATAAAAATATGTACCTCTGTGCACTTCTTGTGCAACACCATTTTTATGCGCCCTACTGCACGTTTCACTGCAGCTTCAAAGAGAAATGTCCACTGAGTGGCGCTAAAACACAGGTTCGTTATGTGAACCCTGGTACATTTTTATTACGTTTATATACTGTAGGTATGTTTTTCTGTGTTTTTATTGTGTTAAATATCCAAAGACCGTTAAAATATATGTTAAAAGTTGATTCTCTATCATGTTGGAAATATGCACTATGACAAATCCAACCCTAAACCTACCCAATAGTGTTAACAAATGCAAAACTGATATAAAAAGGCATTTGTGTGAAAATTACACTTTATTAATTGAAAAGGAATAAAAGGTGTCAGAGTTGTACTGCCTCTAGTGATCATTTCCTTTGGAAACTGCACTGATGTACTTATTGGTACATACTGTATTTTGCATCTCGCTAAAAAGTGCACCCATGTACGTTTATACCATGAGACCAGGTAGAAACTTTCCCAAACGCATTGTGTGTTGCATGCTATAAAAGGAACCTAGGGGCACTTTTTTGGCGAAAAGCAAAATACCTACCAAATAAAACATGGGTTCAATACAAGAACCCTGGCAGGTTATTGTTACATTATAATAGATACGTATTGCTGTATTTTTTTATGTTGGTTCAGGTACGTAATACAGCAGTTCAGAATTCAAACATCCGTGGACTTTCGCTAACAATTAATTCTCTATTGTGTTGGAAATAGCCTGTGCCTACACCAAACCCAACCTTAAACCTACCCGATAGTGTTATAATATTGATATAAAAAATGCATTTTGTTGATGCAGCTATGCCATTTCAACTTCCTTAAACAAAGATTTGACGTGTGTCGTAGAACCAAAGTTTAAACCTAGATATGAAGCTGGATATGTGTAATGCTAAAGTTAACAAGCATCAATTTTCAAATCTCCCAGCATATTAACCTCTTACACACTGCGGCTATTTTGGGGAATTCCGCCCGCATTTGGGTTCCCATACCCACATGCAGAGGTGTATATACAAAAGATTGGTATCATTTTAAAGGAAACCTTTTGAAATTACAAAAAAAAAAAAACACTATTGAAATTGATTACAATTATTGTATATATTGTCTGTGTTATAATAAAGACAAAAAAAGAGGCGCTTTTTATTTTTTTGTTGTAAACTGAAATTTGAAAGTGTGTATTTCAGGCCCTGAGTGCCTCAGCTCCCCGCAAAAATTTTTATTTGTTTCCAACACATGCCAGCAAGCACAGGAAAAAAGCACAGGAAATTTTTTTATATAATAATCTATGCAAGAGTTATTCTATTCCAACTGTAGGGAAGAATACAAAAAAATTTCATACAATTTCCGCCTACCCAAATTTCTCCCCAAGTCTCCTAGTTTCCCCATACCAACATATACAGTGGAATAAATTCAATATCTTGGTGTCATTTTAAAGAAAACCCTTTGAAATTACATAAAAAACTGCTGTAAGTGATACATATTATTATATATGTTATCTGTCCTAAAATGAACCATGTCAACACAAGGCGCTTTTGTTCTAAATGTACATAATGGGGGGTACATAGTGTAATTTACGTGTAAAAACTTTGTTACAGTAAAATAAAAATCAAAGTGATTAATCTCCGCATAAAACTGAGATTCTAAACTTTAAATGGTACCACAAATGGAGCGTAGCTGGAGGAAAACAAAACTAGAAGTGTTTCGTTTAAGCCTGGCAGGAAAATATGCTAACCTACAGAAAAGCATTAAAAAGGGCTAGATCTGATTACTTTTCATCTCTTTTAG
>JAUMHG010000055.1:16661166-16671914 GCA_032359395.1 Enteromius anoplus
GCTTTGTTTTCTTCCAGCTACGCTCCATTTTCCGGGCTGCTCTCTTTAGGGTGCGAGTGTGCTCATTATACCACGGAGGCACACTGTTTTCTTTTACCGCTTTACCTATGTTTACCTTATACTATGTGCGTATGTGGGTGTGTGTAATGTGTGTGCGTGTTGCGTGTGTATACGGATGCATGTGCTTATGTGAGGGTAAGTATGTGCGTACGTGTGTAGTATGCATGTATGGGTGTATGTATGCGTGTATATGCGTACGTTTGCGTATATGTACGTGTTATGTACTCGTATGTGTGTGCGCGCGTGTGTATGTTCATGTTTTATACGTATTTCGCCTCTGCACACGTCACAATTTAGGGCGTACCAGTCTGTAATTTAATGATAATATCATTTATAATAGCATTGATAATTTAATGTTCAATAGCATGCAACTTAATGCTTGGCTGGCTAGAAGGCTTATGCTTTTTTTAATAAACTATAAAATTAATATTAGCATTTTGTTTTTCTGCCGACCTTTATTCTTTTATTTCTTATTCTTTATTCTTTATTCTTTATTCGACCTTTATTATATTGCCAATCGCTTTAGGATATAGTCAATCTGCTTCCTCAAATTTCGCTCTGGCTATCTTTCTGTGCATCGTACTCTCGTCGTCACGTTTATCTTAGCATTCTTCTGCTTTCTTAGATGTTTCGAATTACAGGCAATTCTAATTTCGATTAAAAAATGCATCCTGTGGTGTCCGATCGGCCCATAATCGACCAAATAAAATAAATAATAAAAAATAAATTAATTAATTAAAATTCTATTCCTTTTCTATCAAACAAAGCAAATTCAGGGTCATCGTTCAAAACCCTTTCAAATCTTACCAAACTCCCGTAGCGTACTGATATTATAGGAAACCACTAACTCCTTCTCCTTCTGACCATCAATTTACCGAGAATCTAAACCTCCCATTTTCGTTTGGCTCCAACAATCATTTTAAAGCTATCCTCGCTCAACCCGGCTTTCTAACTAATAACTATTCTTCCCATTCCTTCGGAATATGCACAGCAACTAACGCAGCAGGAAAGGCCTCTCGCACCCCCAGACCCAAATGCTTGGTCGTTGAGCAACGTGCAAGTTGCTTCTGGTTCGTTAAATCAAACATCCAAAAGCCCTGCATACGCTTGCTTTTCAGGCAGCCCAGCCTTCGGCCCACCCCATCCCAGGGATCTGACGCCCGCAGCATTCCCACCAGGGTCCTCTCCGGCCGTATCTTTTGCCGCCCGACCTCTTTATGGCCTTGAACTACCAGCCTGCCTGCTGCCAGCCTCTCTCTATTTCTCCCCAAGCCTTGATCTCTCTTGGCTGCCCTGCCTTTCCTTTGCCTCACCCCTCTCCTACCCCTCCCCGTCCCTAACCCAGCTTCACTCCCCAGGGCTTCAGCCCCCGCCCCTTTTTGGGGGGCTTGTTTGGCGCTGTCCGCTTTGCTGCTTTATGGGGGGCACGCAGGGACCAGGCTGGTCCCCCGGACAGTTCGCCAAACAAGCTATTTTATCGCAGAGGAAGTGGGAAGTAGTGAAATGGCGATTTGCTAAAATCGAGTTTCAGGAGGAGCACGCACGAACGATGGCAGCTGCTCCCAATCTCATAATTATTGGATTACCCGCTAATCATTCTCCTCCGCCTTAAAGACCGCTCATGTCCTCTCCTCAGTTTCCGCGTTTTTTGTCTCCCTCCGCCTCCTCTTGCCGCCACTGAGCCGGGGCTTTTCCTGGCAAAGGGTCTCACATCTTCGCAGATTCTATACTTCCTTCGGAGGGCACGCGGGGACCAGGCCGGGCTCCGAGCATCTGTTAACCCCAGCCTCCTAGGGGTTAACCTCCTAGGGCTTGGAGACCGCCGGGCTCCCTGCCTGTCCCCTAGAGGAATAAAATAATGAAATTATTTTTTTGAAGATAAATTTTCAATTTGTGTTAAGTGCAGGCCTTTCTTCTACAATTTGCGTGTTTTTTTTATATGCTGTGAGTAGGACCTGAGCGATATAATGGGAGGTGGTGTTCGTTCGTGTGCGTGCTGAAACAAACTGTGTACCCGGCTGTCTTGCTGGCAAACATGTAGACGAGCTAGCTTCCTTTCAGTAATTAAATTAAAACATGGGGAAATGCACATTTTCATGCGGGAGGCTTATTGCCGCGTCTGCAAGAAGACAATTGATATAACCTGGGTGGGGGTGAATGGCGTCAAATCGCACATGGAATCAAATAGCCACCAAGCTAGGATGCGCGGACGTAGCGAGCAGTTTCCCATATCAATGTTCTGTGCTACGGCTGCATCAACGACCTCAACCTTCACTGCTTTCCCCTCAACATCGACTGCTCTCCAGATGCAAACCACTGCCAGCAGCAATCCTAGCAGCATTGTCGACAGGTGCTTGACAGACGTCAGACAGCAGACGCTGTGTCCCATCACCACCGCTACAATGCGAGCTGAGGTGCTGTGGTGTTTAGACCTAGCAACTAAACAACACTCTTTCAATTCGAACGATGGCATTGGCGAGCTGTTTTCGAAATATGTTTCTGGACTCCGACATAGCGAAATCCTTCGCTTTAGGCAAGGATAAGTCCGCTTACATGATCAAATTTGGTATTGCACCATAAAAACAGCAGGGCCGTTCTGTCTAATGTTTGACGAAAGCCTCAACCAATCCTTAAAACAATTATTTATTATTATCTGGTTGCTTCCTCTTTTTAGTTTTCAAGGCCAAAATTTTACCACTTGGAAATTTGATTCAAATTTTGATGCGTGGCTGTTTATTCAAAAGTCCAACATTGTTAGGCATTGATAAAACTATGGACAACGGCCCATTGTGACATCTTGATTAATCCCTCTGCTTTACTTAAATGTATCATCTTAATTTAAAAAACTCCTGTGCTTACTTCTTGGCCAGCTCTTTTTTTAGATTGCTTACACACATCAAACTATGATCTACTGTATAAAGAAAATGTATCCTTACTCTTCTGTCTTTATTTCTGTTCTTATATATGTGGGCAGTTTTTGAGTCCAGTGTTGTCCAATGTTAAGTTATTATGACCTTGTAACATTGTGATGCAATATGTTATTTCATTTGGAAAGATATTTAATTTACGCCACTACAGTTGCAGCTCTAAGTCGTGCTGTTATTAATTTTTTTTTTTTGAAGGTATTAAAAGAGGTAGTAAAATTAAATTCAACTAAAGAAGTTTTTTATAAACCCTGTAATTATATAAAAGACATACAGTATGCAACTATTGTACTTATTTTAACCAAAAATGCTAGCCATTTGTATGTTTTTAACGTAAAAATACATGTAAATTAACAACAGTAAAAACGTACGTAAATGTAACTTATTAATATGTATAATGTATAACGTATAATAATATGTTTAAACATGAGATCAGGCTGTAATAACACTGTATAGAGTTTCAGTTTCACATCACATCGTATTTTACTGATTATATTTTCATTTATGAAACAATGTATTGGCAAAAAATAAAATAAAGATTTTAGATTACATTTTACTTTCTTTTAGTGTCAAAAACCTCCTTGATGTAGATTCAGACAAAAAAAAAATGACCAGCAAGTGAGCAAGTGATTCAGCATGAGCAAGTGATTCACGTTCACAGGAAGCTGAGGTTTGACCAGTGAAATAAGTTCCCATGTGCTTCAGTATCCGAAAGCTCTATTCCCATGTGAAATGCCAACATGTCTCTTTCAAGCAATGTCTTTTTGGGAAAAATCAAGTTGGCAGAATTTAGATGTCCAACTGCAGTATGTCTCACTGTGAGATTTTTGTGCCAGAATTAATAATTACACCCACCGCCATCAACTGCAAAGGCAAGACAGAGACGTGTCTTGCCAAGGGTCGCAGCTTGCATGAGACCATTAGAAACACTCTGCAATTATAACATTTTATATTGATTTTTATCATCTGCCAACTCTATCTACATACTCACATCTCAGTTTAATTCAGATATGTATTGTTAGGGCATTAAAAAAAAAAAATCCAAATCCCACAAATCCAAAAAACTTTAAAGACAGCAATTGACCACATTTAAAAATGTCACAGTTCAGCACTTCATAGAGTGAACTTTAGAATCTTTGTTATAGTTGTCATATCGCTTTGTGCCATCACTTTCAAAGAGTTGCAAAGTTTGTTTAAATTTGTTTCATATTTTATATGCTGTCTAAAATATTTTCATGTTTGGACAGTTGGAATGTTTATTAACTGTTAAGATTTTTTCAAGATTTAAAGGGTTAGTTTACCCAAAAAGTGTAGTTCCAAACCAACCTGCGTTCATCTTCAGAAAACAAATTAAGATATTTCTGATGATATCAGAGAGCCGTAGACAGCAATACAACTGAAATGATCATGGATCCAGAAACGTGGTAAAAACAAAAAACTGTAAATAAGTGCATGTGACATCAGTGGATCAACTTAGTTTTTTAACGCTATGAGAATACTTTTTTTTTACCCAAAAGAAAACAAAAATAGCATAATTTACTCAACAATTCTTCTTTTATGGCAAATTAGGCTCACAGAATTCCATGTAATGACCACGGACTCTTAACTCAGAATCTGTGGTATCACAGAATCACCGGAAATTCTGTGATGGGCTCGTCACAGAATTTTATACCTCGTATAAATACCACTTTATCCCCCGTGATGGGGTATAAAAGCTTTACAAACAAATTGTGTTGCATTCCATATCCTCTGAAGCCATTCGAAGTCTTCATGCAAAGAAGATAGGAAAACAATGGTTTTAATCAGTAAAAATGATTAACACGCTCACGTCTCATTCAAAAAGATGCTCCCGTCCCATAGAATGAAGCAATCGGTCACGATACATACAAGCCAAAAGAATTTCACAACCAAGGCTAACGTAAGGCTTCCTCCAGCTGCATTTTTTGAATTTGCACACAGACACAGCAGCACAGAATGTGCTTGGAGACACTGACTGTGTCTTTTTTTTTTTTTGCACATTACTCTTACATGCTATTTATACTTCGGGAGATAATTTTTTTGCACTTCTTTTAGGAACCACACTTTGCTTTACAAAAACATTACATCCGTCTGGTTTGTTACATCATTATTATGGTCATCAATGCTTTTAACCGAGTTTCTCAACATTACAGGAACTGTTGAGATATCCTGAAAGTGTTACATCATTGGTTGCTTCTCTCATGGTCTCCTCAAAAATCTGAGCATCTTTAAAAAGCAATGCAATTCAAAGGGAACAATATGTGTTCAAACCAGCCGTGTTGCTAATGTGCTGTTCCTTTGACTACATCTTCAAAAGTTGTCAAAGTTTACCTTCTATTGAATTCCGCATTTGATCATATTTTATGGAAGTGTGTAGGCCGACCGACTATAACATACAACTACCCACATGCTATTCTCTGTGGGTAAGAACAAAAAGAAATCTGTGAAATCTTGTAGCTTTCTTTAAGCTTTATATGATCAGAGTGTTAAAAGAATAAATTGAATAAATGCATTCATGTTGAGCTGTTGAGTAAAACTTTGTTTTACTATGAATTCATACTTCTTTCTTACTTTTATGCTTCTGTACGTTGACACAGTAAAGGCTTTGACTGAAACTTACAATGTAGATTCAATAAAAGACATATACAAAAATACTAGAGGTCGATTAGTACATGTATTTTTTAAACAAAATTGTTATATTCGTGCTGCTATCCCAGTAGCATTCCATACCCATTGGACTTTTAAGACTTAAGAGAAAATATCACAGACGCACAAAATACGTACAGATATCCTTGTCATCTTGACAGAAAATACAGGACACACAAATTTTTTTAAATATTGCACATTGCTTCTCAAAACTGCCTTCATTGCCATTTCCATGATCCAAATGCCACTTTATAATGTGAATATGCATTTCGGCATTGCATGGGTATGAATGTGAAACAAAAAGTGTTGTGTATCCGGCCATTTACAGTATTTAAAACTTTCAAAACAGTTAATGTTTGTTTATGAAAGAGGTCTCATCAGCTGATCAATTGCCAAGTTGTTACAGATGTACATCCACTGACCATATTGTACTTCTCTTCCTCTCAGCATGGTTTTCTTATCAAAAATTTTATATTGCACTACCCTGACTAAGGTCTGTACATAGAGTAGCTGAAAAGACCACTATTATTAATGCGAAAACAACTAATTTTGTTTTATTTTACATGTGACTTATTATTGTGGCAGATTAGTTAACATATATAAAGACTTGTGTTCAGTTTCTTGTACAACAGACTACTATGAACACTTCTACCAAAATGTATGATTTACAGATAAGTACAGTGGGTACTGTCGCAGGAGGAAGAATCACAGCACAAACAGAGATGTAATGAACCCCCGGAGGGTGGATTTTATTTACAGAGGTGAGGGTGAAACAAACAATCCAAAGGAATCCCAGGTGCAGTGTCCGGTGCTCGGTGGTGCTCTTCCAAACGTGCAGGTAGGTGCTCTGTGACGGAGGCTGACCGGCTCAGACGCTGCTTTCTGGGTAAGGAGAGAGAGAGAAGGGTTAGTTTCGGTAGCGCTTCTCGTGGAGAGGTTTCTCAGTGTTCTCATGGTGGCTGCCGCTTATGTAGCTGGCAGCTGATTGCGTTCAGCCGTGGCCAGTCAGCCTTTGATGAGGTGTAGCAGGTGAAACGTGTCCGTTTCCAGGGCGACGCTGATGATCTCTTGGGACGCCCGTCACACTCCCCCGACGTCCTGGTCCTGTGTGCTGAAGAAGACAGAAGGGGAGACATAGGGGGTGGGAGGGGAGTGACCCCTGACAGACCTGCAAAAGCTGCCCAGACACGAGAGAGGCCATCTGCGTTGGCATTGGCGGTGCCTGCCCGGTGTCGCATGTCAAAGTGGAAGTCCTGGAGCGCGAGAAACCACCGAGTCACACGAGGGTTCGTCTCCTTGGCCCGAGACATCCACTGGAGCAGAGCATGGTCTGTGACGAGGGTGAATTTTCTGCCCAGGAGATAATAGCGCAGCTCCAGGACTGCCCACTTGACGGTGAGGGCTTCCTTTTCAACGGCCGCGTAGTTTCTCTCGGCTGGGGTCAGCTTCCTGCTGATGAAGATGACCGGATGCTCCTCACCCTCCTGGACTTGCGACAGGACGGCTCCCAGTCCTGCATCGGAGGCATCCGTCTGCAGCAGAAAGGGACAGCCAAAATCCGAGGCACGGAGAACGGGCTCCTGTGTGAGGGCTGTCTTCAGCGCTTGGAACGCCTCTTCAGCTGCTTGGGACCCATCACTTTGTCGGGCTGCGCCTTTCTGGTCAGGTCTGTCAGAGGGGCGGCTAAGGAGGAGAAGTTAGGGATAAAGCAGCGATAATATCCCGCCAACCCCAAAAAGGCCCATACCTGGGCTGCTTTTACGGCCTCCACTTTCTTCTCCTGGGGACGGATGAGGCCCCGGCCAACCTGGTACCCCAGGTACTGGGCCTCAAACTGAGAGGGGGCGCATTTGTGGGGGTTGGCGGTCAGCCCAGCCCGTCGGTGCTCAGACAGCACCCTCTGCAGACGGTCCAGGTGGTCTTCCCATGCCTCAAAGTGGATCACAACATCATCTAAATATGCCGCCGCTTATGCTTGGTGGGGGCTTAGAATAATATCCATCATCCGCTCAAACGTGGCTGGAGCTCCGTGTAAGCCGAAGGGAAGGGTCCGGTACTGCCAGTGGGCACTAGGGGTGGAAAAAGCAGTCTTCATTTTGGCAGAAGACGAAAGGGGTACTTGCCAGTAACCTTTAGTTATGTCCAGCGTTGATATGTACCGGGCCCTTCCCAAACGGTCAAGCAGTTCGTCCACCCGAGACTTCGTTAAGGTGACGAAAATCATTGCAGAAGCGGAGGGTGCCGTCAGGTTTTGGGACCATCATGATCAGGCTGGACCACGGGCTGCGGGTTGGCTCTATTACCCCTAACTTCAGCATGTGTTTTATTTCCTCCTCTATAGCCTGCCGACGGGCCTCAGGGACCCGATAGGGCCACTGCCTCACGATAACTCCTGGAGCCATCTTGATGTCGTGTTTTATAACGGTGGTTTGCCCGGGGACACCTTCTTTTGGCTGGCCGACAGCCACGAGCACGGAGGCGGCGAGGGCTGCCACCTGGTCCCGGGTTCCGACCCACTTCTTCAGTAAGTTTACATGGTACAATTGTGAAGGGCGGCGACGGCCAGGTTGCTGCACTCGGTAAGTTACCGGACCCACTTTCTCCAGAACAGTGTACGGGCCCTGCCAGGTGGCGAGGAACTTGCAGGCTGTGGTCGGAACCAGGACCATCACGCGGTCTCCAGGCTGGAAAGCCTGTGGCTGGGCCGGCCGATTGTAGCGTCGCTGCTGGGACTGTTGGGACTTCGTCATCTGTTCCCGGACTAACGGCATGACTCGGACGATTTTCTCACGCATCTCCCGGACGTGTTCGATCTTGTCCCAGTCGCGCCTGTCTTCAGTGGCCACTCGGAGGAGTATTTGTTTTAGCGTTTGATTAAAACTTTCGACGAGTCCGTCCATTTGACGATGGTCCACCGTGGTCCTCAACTACTTAACCCCAAGCAGCCGGCAGAGGTCAGCCGTTAGCTGGGACATAAACAGTGTCCCCTGGTCAGTCAGGATTTCTTTGGGGATACCCACCCTGCTGGCGAGGAGGAAGAGTTCTTGGGCCACCGCTTTGGCCGTGGCCTTCCGCAGGGGGATAGCCTCAGGGTACCGGGTGGCGTAATCCACGATGATAAAATGTGTTCATGTCCCCGGGCTGACTTGGGCAGCGGTCCCACCAGGTCCATCCCGATGTGCTCGAAGGGCACCTCAATGATGGGCAGCGGAATCAGCGGGCTGGGGGGAGGAGTTTTTGGCGACGTGATTTGGCACGTTGGGCACGACTAGCAAAACCTCTTCACCTCAGCTTTGACTCTGGGCCAGTGGAATCGGTTCCTAACGCGCTGCGCGGTGTTGGCAGCACCCAGATGGCCGGCCATGGGATGGCTGTGGGTGAGTTCCAGTATGGTTTCCGTCTTGCTGTTTTTCCTCCCCCCTTTGCTGAGCGACACAGTACAGCAGGCCATTTTGGACCACGAAGAGCGGGAGAGGATGGGGTCGCAGCTGAACGTCCTTTCCCTCAATGACTCTCACTTGAGCCCAGCAATGCTTCAGGCGCTCATCTTCATGCTGCTCTTTGGCAAAGGAGCTGCCCCCGTTAGCCTGTCTGAAGACATCAAAAAACACGTTAGAATTTTCAGGGGGCGACTCACCATCTCCCCCGCTGTCTGAGGCCAAAAGCGCTGGACGGCATGTGGTTTCCTTTGTGGCCTCCGGGTCTGGCGGATCCCTCTTGGGCTGGCAGGCTGTGCACTTCTGGCAAGGAGCTTTTCAAATCCTGGCCAATCCCGTCCCAGCAAAACCATCACAGGCAGATCCTTCACAAGACCGACTTCGAGTGCCCAGCTCCCGGGGCTTGCGCTGATGGTGACTCGGCGTACCGGAACCTGCCGCGTGTCTCCGTGCACGCAGGTGATGGGCACAGTTGCTTTCGATTCCGGCCGGGGAGGCACAACGCTGGGGCGGATTAGGCTGATGGCGCTGCCCGAATCCAGCAGGGCAGTGTATGTTTTTCCATTCACCTGGACAAGTAAGTTTGGGGATCAATCGGGCTGCTTGTGCACAGGGATCCGGAAGCGGAACTGTGTGGGCAGCGGAAGGTTTCTACCCGGAGCGTTGCTCTGCTTCGGTCTGGCGTGTAGCGAGGTGCTCAACAATTTGCTACTGGCGGATGCTAACCTCAGTGAGCCGCTGCAGAAAGTCCTCCATAACGGAGGGAGGAGTGCCGTTGGGATCCAGGCTGAAACACAGGGAAAAAAAATGTGATTTTGGATGAACTGTTGTGTGTGATTCTTCACTGCGCTGCCCACATTCTCCACCAGATGTCGCAGGAGGAAGAATCACAGCACAAACAGAGTTGCAATGAAGCCCCGGAGGGTGGATTTTATTTACAGAGGTGAGGGTGAAACAAACAATCCAAAGGAATCCCAGGTCCTGGGCTGAAGATTTACCTTCCAACAAGACAATGACCCCAAGCACACAGCTAAAATAACGAAGGAGTGGGTTCACAACAACTCTGTGACTTAAACGCAATTGAGCATTTCTGGAGAGACCTAAAAATGGCTGTCTACCAACGTTAACCATCCAACCTGACAGAACTGGAGAGGATCTGCAAGGAGGAATGGCAAATGATCTCCAAATCCAGGTGTGAAAAACTTGTTACAGCTTTTCCAAAAAGACTCATGGCTGTATTCAATCAAAAGGGTGCTTCTACTAAATACTGAGCAAAGGGTTTGAATACTTAGGACCATGTGATATTTCAGTTTTTCTTTTTTAATAAATCTGTAAAAATGTCAATATGGGATGCTGTGTGTACGTTAATGAGTGGAAAAAATGAACTTAAATGATTTTAGCAAACGGCTGCAATATAAGAGTGAAACATTTAAGGGGGTCTGAATACTTTTCGTACCCACTGTATATTTTAACGAATGCATCACAAACATGTGATGTGAAATCAACCACGAGTCATGCATAAAAGACCCAAAGGGGTGTAACGATACATCGTATCATATCGAACCGTTCAAAACGAGACTTTCGGTTCGGTACGCATACGAACCGAACGATTCAAAAAAAAAAAAAAAAAAAAAACAGAAAAAACTGTAAAATATAATGTTTT
>JAUMHG010000055.1:16672014-16687065 GCA_032359395.1 Enteromius anoplus
TATATATATATATATGATGTATATACTCGATATAAAGGGATTATTTAAAATTAAAAATTTCTGACAACCATGCAGCAATAATAAGATGTTGCCCAACGCATGTTCATCTTTTTTGGATAGAATGAGTGTGCTGTAAAACATGCAAGATGCAGCTTGACATCATTTTGCAGAAATTTCACCACCGGCACATTTTTTCTTCCAGTGAGTGTGGTTGTGCCTCATAGTAAGTGTATCAAGCACTATAGTATTGATTTCAGTAGGTATGTAGTAGATTGTCTCACGAAGCAATGGCAGCATTTTGATTTTAGATTAGCACTTGTCTGTTCCTTTAACCTGCCTTGTCACTCACTAGGTCACGCAGACCCAATTTGTCAATGAGCTCATTGTAAAACCCCTCAGTAATGACGTGGGTGGGCATGATGGGTCTGTGCTGGTCCTGCATCAGAGCCTATTGATCCCCACACCTGAAATACTCCTCAGATATGTATCACATCAGGTGGGTCTCTTATCAGTGACTTGCAGGCACGTGCATGCCTTTAATGGAAAATTGAACGCAAACCTTTAAAAAGATTCGAGAGACCTGAATATTTCAGTGAATGTGCAGCTGCTGGTGGATAACCAAGCCAACAAGTCACCTTTGAACACAATTCAAACATTCCTCCTGTTTTTTTCTTTGTAACATTAATCTCGTTGCCTTGCATGACAAATGATAAATTATCATGAATAAAACAGTATTTTGAAAAGAGTTGACTGGTCTATTAAATATTATTTATTTTTATTTTATAATAGATAAAATGGAAAGAAATTCTTTCACAGTAAAGCTAAAGTCAAATATTAATTATGAATTATGCCCCTTTTACAAGTCAGTTCACTATCTTGCAAATACAGCTTCTACTTCTCCGATGTACTAGAATGGGAAAAACTAAAAAGCTTTGAAACTGTCCATCAACGTTAGGCTGTTTTAATAACATATTTTAAATCAGAAATTAAATCCGATCACAACATATAAATTATTTATTTATTTTTTACTCAAATCCTTCAAAATAATGATATTTTTCAGGCTTGTCACGCTAATTTTTCATGCTTAACTGGGTTAAGTGTGAACAAGCAGATAGTTCCTCTCAATGGTTAAGGATGCCATCAATCAATCAATCCCCTTTATTTATATAGCACTTTTAACAATGCATATTGCTGTTACATGTGTGAATGTTATTGTTGTCATTTTCCCCATGTGCTTTTTGCTTTTTCCCAATTTCAGTAATTCAGTTATTCTTGTCAGGTGTGCTTTGTTAATTATCAGTGATTGTCTCCCCTTTATAAGTTGCTGTCTGTCTTTCAGTCCTCGTCAGTCATTAATGTTGTATAGTGTGTTCTTTTCTGGGAACTTCCACTGTGTCCGGAGACGCTATGGGGAATGCCTTCATGGGTGACGGCTCTGAATCTGCTGTACCAATGTTCAACAGGAGAATGAGACGTCAGGGCAGTGATGTCAGACCAGTAAGTGTATATATAGAGCACGCTGTGCCTGCTTGCGCTAGCTTTCTGCTGTTCAGAACGCGCTCTCTGTGCCATCGTGAAAACTTTTTGTCCGTGCAAGTGAAAGAGTAAAAAGATCCTATTCCCCCAGCCCTAAAATGAGTGCATGAGAATAATTTAAAAGACGAGTGTTTGTGTGAAACAACATCCTCTCTTAGATCGCTACTCTTTCTGATCCTATTTTCCCCTCTCGTGAGAAAATAGCTTAAAGAGACAGTGCGATTGTGAAACTTAACTCAGTAAAACGATCCTCTCTTTGATCCTCTCCTCCACTTTGTTCTATTTGATTAAAAACAAACATATATGAGCAAGACAAGCAAAGGGAAAGGCAGGCAGAGTTTTAGAAGGTGTGTGTCTCCATGCAGATGGTTAATTACAACCGGAGACACACACACACTCTGTGTAGCCTGCTTGGGATCGGAGCATGCAGCAGACGCACTGGCGGGACCTGATAAGAGCTGTCCTCAGTGCGAGCTGCTGCCGCTGCGGCTTCTCTGATCCTGGTAAGCCCTCTTTGAGGAGGGGGTTTTTGTTGGTGAGCCTCACGGCTCAGGTCCCGCTGCCGCTGAGGCGGAGCGGCGACTGAGAACATGGGGCTCGCAGTGTGATCTGGAGGCTATGGAGACAGATCGTCCCCTATCTCCAGCTCAGCACAGATCACATGAGGAGGATGAGAGAGAGAGTGTCGATGAGCCACCCCAGTCGATTAAATTTGAGGAGCTGTTGGAGGTGGTAACCAGGGCAGTAGATTGATTGATAGATAGAAAAATTTACTGGCCCGCCGAGACACGTTCTGAGCCGAAAAAGAGCATGCTCAATGAGCAATTTCTCTGTGCACGACCTCCACACCAGAGCCTGCCATTCTTCCCTGATTTGCACACCGAGGTGTGTAAATCATGGGGACGTCTATATTTGGCACGTGTTTATGTCCCTGAAAGCGATTATCTCGGAAACATCACAGGTTTAGACAAACATGGCTACAGAGCGATGTACCGGGTGGAACAGACGCTTGCGAGCTATCTGTCCCCCGACATGGCATCGTCCCTGAAGGCTCCGGCGAAAGCCATTAAGAACCACATCTATGCTCGTAGTCAAGGGGTACTCGGCAGCAGGTCAGGCGGGAGCATACCTTCACTCAATGGCTATCAGGCAGACCTGCTGCGTGATCTAGATGAGCACGAGAACATCTCCTCTGTTGATATGTCAGAGCTTAGGAAGACCGCAGACTTAGCCCTAAAACTTATGGACTTAGACATTAAAGACCGCGACAGGGTCTGTCTCCTGGACGCCCTGCTTTCCCCTCCTGGCCTGTTTGGCGACACTGTCGATAAAGTCGTCGACAGGTTTCAGGAGGCACGGAAACAAGCGGCGGCGTTCCAGCGGTTCCTCCCTCGCCGCTCTCTAGATCACAGGGCAGCTGGGCGTGAGCAGCCCCACATGAGTACCAGCTCCTCTTACCGGCTCAAAAACAGAGCGCTGCTTCATGCGCTCCTCCGAGGGGGAGTCGGGGTTCGAAGCGACGCTCTGCAGCTGGGTCCTCTAAGCCTAAGATAGACCTCAGAAACATAATTCAGGCTAAGATGTCCCAGCAGAAAAAGTCCTAGCATCCTGGGGCCTAGAAATGAGGGCAGATCCCTCTGGGTCAGAGAGCCGACTATCGTGCTCTCCCCAGTGCCCTCGACGCTGCGCTCAGCTCTGCCACAAGACCGCTGTTGGGCAGAGCAGCACATCACCCCTGAGGGGGTCCATAAGACGGTTAAATTGAGCTCTTCCTGGGGTTGAGTCCTCAGTAGACATCGAGCTCTCATCGTCGATAAAACCAGAACCCTGCATCGAGCAGTTGGTTCCCTTAGTAGAGAATTTAGAAGCGTGGAAAGCTCTTCCGAATGTCTCACAGTTGGTTCTGCGAGTAGAAGAGAAAGGTTATCGAATTAAGTTTCGATCTTCTCCGCCGCCATTCGCCGGCGTCGTGGTCACCGAGGTGAGCCCCGAGCAGGATCTGGAACAAGAAGTACAGGCCTTTCAGAGGAAAGGAGCCATAGAACTGATTCCCCTTCGAGAAAGAAAATCAGGGTTTTACAGTCGTTACTTCATAGTTCCATAGGATGGGGGGCTGAGGCCCATTTTAGATGTTAGGCAAAAGATGCATACTTCCATATGTCAATTTATCCTTCTCACAGGAGTTTCCTGAGGTTCGCTTTCAGTGGGAAAAGCGTACCAATATCTGGTTCTCCCCTTCGGCCTAGCTCTTTCGCCACAAACATTTACAAAAGTGGTGGATGCGGCCTTAGCTCCGTTGCGGCTACAGGGTATTCGCATTCTAAACTATCTGGACGACTGGCTGATATTAGCTCAGTTGCAGAGCGAAGTGATCAAGGCACCGCGTGCTCTATATATACACTTCCTGGTCTGACGTCACCGCCCTGATGTCTCGTTCTCCCGTTGGACGTTGGTACAGTCGATTCAGAGTCGTCACGCATGAAGGCGTTCCCCATAGCATCTCCGGACGCAGTGTTCGTTCCCTCAAAGAACCGGGGTTATATTCATAACCTTTACGATTGTACTTGAATTCTATCTTTTGTTATTCTCCAACGTGTAAGATTAAAAGACTTATTATTGTGACTCCTCGGGTGCAGCGTGTTTCTCTCCTCACCCAACAGTCACGTAACAATTGCATACTGAACAGTACAAAACTTGGAGAAAAGTGTGTCATTAATGTATTATGACAGTACTGATATGGTCATGCCCAAGCCGACAAACTTACATCATCATTTTGTTTCAAAAATCAAAAATCAAACAATCCATCCATTAATTTTACAAAGCACTCATCCATTACGTAATACGGCGAGTGGTTTGGAAAAATATTGGGGCGAATCGTTTGGGAGTCGTTTGGAGTAAAAATGAATTCATATAATTCATATTATCCGTCAATACATGTCAAACGGTTGTTGGGGACTCCAGGGGCCTCATGTATAAAACTTTCTTACGCACTGATTTGATCTTAGAGTGTTCGTACGATCAAATCCACGTCAAAGTACACATTTATAAAAACCGTCTTGGACGTGGAAAAGTACTTATCTCCACGTCAGATTCCAGCTTGGCGTAGGACCGTTTCCTTGTGGTAATGCCTAGTATTGCAGATAGTTCAACATACGGGCAAGGAATTTCTTGCGCTCCTTTTTACTTGCCATTGTCACAGAGTTTTTGCTTTAGGAATGAGCTCATTTTATATGTTAATTAATTAAGCAGGGGTGTTTCGACGGCGGAACATTCAGCTGCACACAATTCCACGATCATTTGTGGTTTATAACCGAATGACTGGCGTACGCATGGATTTCGTGCGTACATTCGTTTTCTCTGAATGGCTCTTACGATTAAATCAGAAAAGTTCTTAGATAAAATCAAGGATGCTTTCTATATAATGAGGCCCCAGAAACCAAAATATGAAACTTTTATTGCCCATAACAGGGGCACTTTGGTCGTGGTCTACAGTATAGTCCAACCTGATCTCATGGAAATTCGTACATATTTTACGAGTTACCAATAAGTGTTTCGAATTTTTACGAATGACCTAAACCTAACCCCGCCCCTAAACCTACCCGTCACAGGGTTTTAGACAAATCATACAAAATCGTACGAATTTGGCACCTTGTACGAATACGTACGAATTGGTCGAGAGACTGTCGTATATTCCTACAGGGATGGTAAAGGCCAGTAAGGCATCTATACAGCACGTGTGTGTAAACAAAATCTTTCCCAACACGTGTCCTAGATTGTGGAAATGCTTTCATTTAAGGCTTGAAATGTTCTTGTAAGCAGCACTATTTAGCAACACCTCGAGGGTCATAGAGGGTCATGAAAAGCACATCTTATGCCATGCAGTGGAAAGTTCTTACTTTCAACATAAGTGACAGTTTCAGTATTGCTAACAGGCAGAGGGTGATGGGTAAAATGTTGTCATTTTCTGAAAAGCAGAAACAGAAGCATTGAATTTAATGTAGCTATTTAATATTGTGTGGAGACATCCTTTCTCTCTTTCAGTACTGAACATCAGAAAGATAATGTCTTACTAAACAACTGAACAAAATGCATCATGTTTTGTTAAGAGTAGTCACTGTGTTGATGTGTCTGGGCCCAAAGCCTTTATCAATAACTCATCACTTTTTTGTTTTTGTTTTTTCCCCTGCAGATTTGTGTTTGTCTTTTATTATTATTATTCAGTCTTGATTCTCTTTGCGCAAAATTACTAAATTTTTTGTAATCCATTTAACCAACAACCTCATGTTTAATTCACTACCAACAAAACCATAAATAATGACTGAAAAAACCCTACTGATATAGTCTCACAGTGAAATTCATTAGGTTATATTTGAATATGCCTATTGTGTGAAAGGACTACATGTTTGCTAACAATTATCTGACCCCCAGCAAAGAGGGAAACAAATTAAGCATGTTGCAAAATGTGGTTAACACAATGTTGTAATTGTTTATATAATTTAGTGCACATAACAGATGAACGAGCATTTTCCTAAACAATGGAAACGATTAGTTATTATGTCTAGAAGAACAATATTTATTTCCAGTATCAGAGACTGGAACATTGCATTATAGGCTATATATGTTTGTTGCGCAATTTATTGCCTGTGGCTTCACAAACTGTTCTTGGTCCATTAGTTTGTGTAATTTGTTGATTTCTTCAAGCAGAGTTACTATGTTGTTCACTGGAGCCAGAGAGTGATGAAACAGAAGGATATTTATTCCTTCAAACACTTGTGCATGGAAATGTTTAACATTTTTTCAATTAGATGTTTTATTATAAATTTTAAAACACGATTTGGAGGTGGATTAAACACGCAATCAGTGACAATTGATTTATGATAGAACAGTTAAATGTCCAGTGATCATTTCACAGACTTGACACCAATTGACTACACTTCATTTATAATTGAATAGACTCTCAGAAAAAAGCTACAATGAGCTGTCACCTGGGCAGTATCCTTTCAAAAGGTAAACCTTTGTACCTGTAACCTATTATTTTCTTCTGTTTTGTTTGTGTGTGTGTGTGTGTGTTTTAATGGATTATTATATAAATAAAACTGTATGGGTACACTGTACTCTATGGAAAAAAAAAATTAAAATACAGTCTATTCAAATTGATTACTAATTTCTTAAAAAATGCTTTCAGATTTATTTCAGAATTGTTTATGCTAAATGACTGTGTTTAGGCAAACTTCATTTCAATATTCAGTAAATTTTTCCAATATTATATTCCTCTCTTAATAAGAAAAATCTAGTGTGAGCTTTGGCGTTTGCATTACCATTTCTGTGAGAAGAACAGTTAACTGCAGCTTTGATGAATGCCGAAGAGCAACAAAGAAAGCTGTTCAGCGCCGTCTAGCTAATTGGCAGGTTTTTTAAATTTATCACCAGCCAAACAGCTTAAAGCTAAGAGTGTCCTAAAAAATTAATACAGAAATGATCTGGGAATGTTTACTGTCAACATGCAGAATAAAATAAAGAGAAAATCACGGTTTTCTGAAACAGGAAAACAAATGGGTTTGATTTTAGCCAGGCTAGCTGTTCACGTGACTTTTTTTTTGACAGATTGTCAATGGGCAACAAGATACATTCAACGTTCAATACATTTTAATATTTTAGTCATTGGCGCATTAATATTCAATCAGCTGGTCAAAATAAGAAAAGCAGCTATTGCTTATGGTGAGTGTTTACATGTTGTTAAGGGAGGGTGGAAGTGCCAGCATGAGTAATGAATTCACAGTGTTGTCAGTGGAAATATGGGTGACTGCCTAAATCCATTAAGAGAATGATGATGGATGAATCAACTGACTAGCGTGTGCTTGCCTTTGTTGTACGTACAGCTGTTGTTTAATAACCTAATCAATGATCTTGTGAACCTTCCCAAGATGTGACTCTGAAGAACACATAAGCATGTACTTTTCACTAAAATAAGACTAGATAAGAGGAATGAATGATTAAATAAAGTGCTATTTTAGGTTTTTGTGGTGTTTTTGAGTGAAATCGAGACTTGTTCTGTTATGCTTTGGATTTTTTAAGAGTTCGTTTTAATGTTGAATTTTTAGGGGTTATCACTGTGGCGAAGACTGGAGCTTATGCTAATAGAGTTAATAGAGAGCAATAACTTGTTATTTTGATAGAAAAGTAAATATTAAGCTAATTTTCCTTGGAGTTACTCCCCAACTACATGCCTTAGGTATAGATACTTTCTCATTTATTGTTGTTAATAACAAAATGCAACATTTGGAGGTGCTTTAAGCACGAGAAACGGGAGTTTTCCCCGGTAACAGCGACAGACCGGAAGTTAATTTAGGTCCAGGTGCATGCACCCGATGAAACCTTCCATATATAACAAGGGTGTAGAAGCACCTAACCCTGATCATAAAGCTTATTGTCAAATGACAGAACTTGCATCACATAAGACTTTACAGTATATGCACAGAACACAACCCCGCTCTCTTTAACATTATATAAAATATGATCCTGCCCTTCTTTTATGTGAGTTAATTTGGAGTTGGGCTGAAAACATCTGTTGGTCGATTCTACCATTGTGGTTACACATTCTCATTCAGACGCGCACCGTGGTTCCCATGGCAATGTCAGCTTTTATTTTCTCTTAACTTATGCCTGTTTGCATGCATTCTGGCTCCATTTCTTCTCCCTGGGCAGCTCTCACTTTTATGACTGATTAGCCAAACTGATTTCCTATTCCGTCTTGTGTCTGAGACGTTCAGACACACCATCAACTGCAATCAAACAGCGAGGTAGAATTGATGGACAGGAAAGAGACGCAGAGACCCCAAGGATTTGAATGTTCTGCCCTCCTCTAAACTGATCAGATGCTTGTGGATGGGCAAATGTATTCATTATCATCTATATTTCAGCATCATACACATATTCAGGAAGTGCTCTTAGGAAACCTAGAAATCTGATCAATTATGTTTGAGGAGACTCCTTTAAACTTACAACCATCTACTGTATGAGCTTTAGTGAGGGAAACCGTATCTCATTTCTAACTAAGAAATAGTGTAGGGAGGTTTAGTTATTACATTTCATTTTTCTGTGTACTGTGCGCTTGTTATTTTCCATTCTCACAGCAAAGGTCAACTTATTCCCATGTGTTTTCTATGCGTTATCTATTCCTGTAGTGTTCTCATTTATGTTTCGATTAAATTGACTCTATTTGACATGATGTATATTGTATAATCAATACTTTGCAAACTGCAAGCGTGCAGCTGCGAGATTCATTGCTAATGGTTACTCTTAAGGGTGCACATTTCATCAGTGTCGGACACAGAGCTTATGATGGAGGAATAAATCATTTGAGAATGTTTTAAAGGTACAGTTCACCCAAAAGTTCATGCCAGTTCAAACCTGCTGTTCTTTATTCCACAAGTACAAAAGTGGCTTTTTTTTTTTTTTTTTTGCTGCACAGCTCTCACAATCAAATATTCATAGTGACATCAATATCAACTGCCCATTTTTGAATCTGAACAAGGTCTTAAATTTTAGTCTGCTCTTTACACAAAGGTATCATTTATACAGTTGTCACATATAGCTATAATATTATAATATAATATTATGCAAAATAGCTATAATATTTAGATATTATAGAATTTTGTTTTTTGTATTTGTTAATATTTGTATACTTTTTTGTCTCTTAACTGACATTATTTTTTTTTTTCAGTACTTAAATATAAACTTTATTTCAATTATTTACCTAGAATTTTGATAAACCATCTAATCTTTATATCTAATTAATTTTATTTCAGTTTTATTCAATTTAGTGAAAATATTATTTTTTCAATTATAATATAATATCATTCACAGTATAAATAGTTTTTACTGCATGAAAAAAAAAGCATGATCATCATCAAGGGTTGAAGCAAAAAATAAAAATATGATATGCAAATCACAATTTAAGTTTCAATTTCATCAAATCTGTCAACTCAAACACAAAAAGACAGATGTGACACTTTCCGCACTGGTAATGTTGTGAGAGTAACAGCTTAGCACTGATGACATGGCCTATAAGAAACTGGTTCAGTGCACAAAAACATTGACCTCATCCCCTCCAGTTAATCTGACGATTGCGCTTGTGTAGCATGCTGGCCTCCATGGGACCATATCTATTTTCTCTCAGCACTTTGAAACCAATCTGGAGCGAGGGATATTGAAAACATTGGCCCTGCCACATACCCTGGGGAGACCTGGCAAGCATGTTCTCCTCAGACTGACAGCCAAAAGTAAATTTAGCTGTCTTTGATGTTGGACTTGTTGCCACTGTAAGCTAGTACCCTCAAGATGTGCCCCCAATTGAATCTAAGTGTCCTTTTGATGCTGTTGATGACAATAAGTCAGCTGCTGTAGTTCAAATTGGCAAATGTAGTAAAGCAAAGCTAAAGATGCATTGTTTAGACATGTGATGGTTAGGAAGAATGCAAATAAAATGATTTCCATGCTCATTCTGTGAACTGACCACCTTCAGATGTCCTCTAAAACATTTCTGCAGAAACAGTTTAAACAAGGTAAATCCAAGCATTGCAATTTAGTCAAATCTCCGGCTATTTGGTAATGCCACATTAATTTGACTTGTTCCACAGGACGAAAAGGCTGCAATGAGTTTTTGAGCTGTTGCTTGGAACCTGGTATTTAATATTGAATGTGTCTTCACTGGTCGTTCAAGTCCAGCCAGCTTTGCTTTCACCTTAAACCCCATATCAAACAGCCACAGCTGTAGCAGAGCCCCAAGCAACGTCTTCCTAATTCAATTCAACTGCTTGTCACTGTGGGCAATGCTAGATAGAACATTATGTGAAAGGATAAACCTTTTCACTTTGCATTAGAAGAGAGGTTTTATCATTTATTTTTGACTTTGCCATGAAAATAAATTAATCAAACTCTCACAGCATTATTCTCGCAACCGCCAGGGCTTTCCACTTATCCAGTTAATAAGTAATGTGTCCTCAGACGCATATAAGACAATTATTAATAATAAAAAAAAGGAAATGGAGGAAATTAACAGTTCATTTTTAGGCAGTTATAGCATTTCGCTGTAGCAGATATATATTATATCCAACTTGTATCAAGCATTATGCTATAATGCAAATTTTAACAGATTCTTAATAATTAAAAATTATTATTTAACAGATTTTTGCTTAGCTCTTCATATAAAATTGCATATATATGTCCAGATTTATTGTCATGCATATATACTTGCTTAGGACAATACAGTATATATTATCTATCTATCTATATATGTGTGTATATATATATATAGAGAGAGAGAGTATACAGTATATGTGTGATTCATATCTCACTTAATTCGCCATCATGCCATAATTCGCAACAGGCCTATAGACAAGCAAGTATGCACTTGTTTTTGGAACGAAACCCTGTTTTTGGAGTATTTTCAGTTAATTTTGACAATCAGCATCATGAGATCAGTCTGCTGTAATTGCACACCGAGTCATTAAGAGATTCTCTTCAGGCTAATGTGCTTGACTTACTTACGTGGTGCATCACAAGATGCATATGGTCGTGGGAGCATTCAATCTTCCGTGGTAATAGGATTCTTCAGCCAGGGAGGAGGCTCAAATCATGGTTTGGCAAATCCATGCCAGCATATCAGACATCTGTCACTCCTAGCAGCCGCCTGCCGTGTTGGGAGCCGTTCCTGGCAGCATCTCTAGCAGATATCCCAAAATGTCTTCGACATGCACGACTTAGCCACAGAATTTATCCTCGACCTCCTGCGGCAAACCATAGATCAGCCAGAACTTTTATTAAGTTTAGCTCGCAAACATATTGTCTTGCAACACTCACTATGAGATGTGGTGACAGACGTGGTGCATCCCTGTTAATCATTGTTTGGGGAAAAAATATACATGTCATTGTGGTGGGGACATTTCGGATGATTTTGTCCCCACCACTTTATGAAATGGCTTGTGCCAAGAATAAACAGTATAGTATCTAATACAGATGAAGCATCTCCAGTTGTTTAGCTGAAGTTTTCATTTCGTAAATGGGTACTATAATGAGAGGCAATTGGGCACCAGAATTTGTTATATTTTATGTTATGTTTTGCTGAGTGGTCGTTGTGGTTGTCATCGGTTGTGGAAAGCAATGGCGACAATTCTTTCTACCACACGCACAGCTCCTTTCCATGCTCGATTTTCTGCAGTATCTGTTCCTGTGAAATCCAGCTTGTGTGTTTTATGTCACTTTAAGGGCTTTCACACCAAGGATGATCACTAAAACTGTAATGTTGGAAAAATCATTCCAATTTTATGAAAATAAACATCACTACAACAACCACACTATAACAATAATGATAATGACACAGAGAATTAAAATTTTTTGTAACACTTTCAAAATTATTTTTCTCCAGTTGAAAAAGAAACCCAATCAGAATCCACCCAACTTTAGAGAGCTTGAGTATTTAAAGTGGCAGACAACAAAACTGCAGAGCATGTGTCTAATGACCAGAAATATTATCATCCATTTGTGTTTATGTAAAAAAATAATTTGTTATTTTTATAATTATAGTTCTTTGTGTGAACTGCCTTTTTCACGTGCATACATAATAAGTGCAATATACAGCACTAAAACATGAAAGTATTTCAATGTTCAGAAGATTAAAAATGTATGAATCCTATATATTATAAATATAGTTACATTTTACTACTATATTAATGTTTTTTTGCCTTTTCATGCACAGACTGGCCTTGGCAGACAATAAATGTGATGAACAAATGAATTTGTAAAAAGTTATTTTCATGGGTGCCAGGTCTGCAGAACAAAACCACCCAAACTTGGAAATGTCTACCATAATCTCTCCAAAATTCAAATTATATGAGAATAAACATCACTACAACAACCACACTATAAGTATAACAAAAATGACTAAGATAATTTACATTTTTTAACAGGATTTTTTTTTCAGCTGAAAAAAACTAAACAATCAGAATCCACCCGACTTTAAAGAGCTTGAGCATTTAAAGTGGTAGACGACAAAACTGCAGTGCATGTGTATGAAAAATTGGCAATGAATATTATCATCCTTTTGTGTGGATGCTAAAATAATTATTGTTTTTTGTGTGAACTGCCTTTTTCACGTTCATACCAAAAAATTTGCAATATACAGCAATAAAACATGAAAGTATTTAAGTATGTTTTATAAAACATTTAAACACATTTAAAATTGAATCCTATATATTATAAATATAACTACATTTTACTATTGTATTGATGAGATTGGCCTTGGCAGACAATAAATGGAACGAACAAATGGATTTGTAAAAAGTTGTTTTCAGGGTTGCACTGTCAAAAAAAAAAGCCCAGTCCAACTGGTATTCAAAACTAGCCCAGTCACTTTCAAAACCAGCCCAAACTTGGAAATGGCATAATCTTTCCAAAATTGCATTTAGAGGGGTAAAATCTCCTTCTAGAGGGTTCCAGCTTGGTTGAAGTATATTAAAATAAACCAATTCCAACAGTATAAAAGTTGCACAATTTCATGGGAAAACCACAGACTTGTCAACACTGGACATTTTAAACTTGAACTTCTTGTTTTATATGCTGTCCATATTTTATTCATGCACTTTTTGGTGTCTATGACAACAAAACTGTATAAAAAATGAACAACATACGAATTTCTACAACTGCTCAATAAATGCTGCGACGTGACAACTAGCACGTTCTCCAAAAAAAAACACTGACCCATTTGCTTTTAGTACACATGAACACACGTTTCTGTTGTCCAAACAACAATTCTGTATTTGCATTCAAGAGCAGACCTGGCTTACTAGTGGTTGTGACCTCTTTTCTAAAGGTCAGCTGATTATATGAATTCTCAGAGAACTATTAGTATTGGCATTAGTATGTACTCCGTCACAGTAAATATGTTGTAGTGTCTTCATTGGTGTCTGAAATCAGCATTCCCATGTTGACTTAGAAAATTCAATACATTTCAACTCTGCATGCAGCAAGTTGACTTTCCTTATCTGGAACTCTCCACCTCCACTCTGTTTTTTGTTTTTGTTTTTTTTGCTGCTGTCAGCATTTCAACCACACCTCCAAACCCCCAAATGATCTTGGCAGCTTGAGGAATGCACGAACACCACAGCTAGAACATCTGAGGAGATTACTAATAGAGGTTATTATTTCCAATGTGGCAGGTCATTCCAGTGTTGGGGCATATTTCCATTGGCGTGCCATGGGTTGCAGTGCGGACGATGACTTTGGTGGAAATGGACCACATGAAAAAAAAAACCCTATCACCCAATGAGCTTGCCTCAAACAGGCTACCTGCTGCTTTTAAATTCAGCCAAAAAAGCCTTTGAACAGTTCTGTTTTGACAGTTGAATGTTGCCAAGCTTCTTAGCAGCTTCCTGGGTTTATGTCTCTGAGGTGGCAGAGACAGAAAATGCAGATCTTTCTATGAAAATGTCTATTATTGGAAATTAACTGCCTTTTATATATATATAAAATGTAATAAAGAACAAAGGGGGAGGGGAGGATAGGTTAAAAACATAAGTGATATGATATGTTGGAACACAAAAAGCTTTGGCACCCTCTGGTGTTAACTTTATTTTTTATGTTGATCCTGTTTTAGCTCAGTCCTGCATGACAAACAAAGACTCCCTGGTGCTGTATAGCTATTACTTGATTAAAAGCCCAACATGGTTATTCCCAGCAGCCCAGATCCGAGTCTCGGACTTCACAGAGAATATGAAGACATGCTGCAGATATGAGCATGAATGAGAGGCTTTGTGCAAATGCAAAATCTCTCCAGTATTATGCCACACAGCTATTAAAATCTGCAAGGCTGTGTGCAGAGTATCATGCACTGATATGGCTTCATATTTTTGGCAGTGTTATGAAAACGGAAGGAAAATCTATATTTAGAGCACTTAGGGCAAGAATTTACTAAAGAGTTTTGTGCACAGTGTTTCTTACATGCCACTCACAAACCATTTTAACCATTGATGCAGTGGCTCTGCACCATGAATCTTTAAAGGAATTTGCAGTGCAGACACATACTGTTTTAATGTAAACTAGCCTTATTATAGATGCAATATCATATGTATTGAATTAAAATGAATTGGGAATTAAAGGAGTAGTTCACTTGGAAATGAAAAGTGAAAAAACAAACAAAAAAAACAATGACCTGTTGTTCTCTCGCATCGAAAACCACCAATGTTTTTTTCTCAGAAACATTTTTGACTGTTTTTATTTGTATGCACTGATTGATCTGTGCATATTTCTCTCCTGATTCAAATGAGAGTCAGGATTATGGATGGAGGAATCAGTGGTTTAAAGATGCCATAGAAGGGAAAACTGAATTTACCTTGGCATGGTTGAATAATAACAGTACAGTACATGTACATAACATACTGTGCACCATCGTTTCCTACTTCTTATAGAAATCAAGTGTTTGCAAAAGACGACTGAAAAAAGGTCAAATTCCAACACAAC
>JAUMHG010000055.1:16702817-16713912 GCA_032359395.1 Enteromius anoplus
AATCACAATGTTGTTCCAGGGTCAACAAAGATGTTGACCCAGGGACGCACCGAACTCTGTAAAATCAGGTTCTGCATCAGCACTTGGCATATAAATGAACAAAGCTCCAAACCAGGGATAGGTACTAGTCAGAAAGGATTTTTTTTATTTTTAATTCCATTCTTATTTATCCAATTCTTATCTAATTCCAAATTAGAATTTGAACTGAGCCCGTGAACAGGATGTACAAGTACACTTAAAATGAATTGTAAATGACTATATGCAGTTACACTTACAGAAATGTGTATTTATTTATATTCTTATATAATTAATAATAAACATTTTGTTAATGAATTTTAATTCTGAAAAGGTGTGGTATGTCCTTCTTGTATTAATTGTAAATGAGATGGAGATTGATGTTGGATGAGAATGAAAATGATGGATGTTATTATTAAATTCTATGCATTTTCTCAACAGAAAAATTAAAGAAAAAATATGTATTAAGATTATAGATTAATTATTTGCAAACCTTTATAATATGGAAATCAGAGGTACAGTTACAGTAGTTTACAGTAATTATAGATTGATTTATTGTTTTATTGATTTTGACAGAGCTGTTGCTCCGAAGCGAGCAAGTCTGTTTTGTCTGCAGGTTTATATCAGTCCTGATTCTTAGTGCCTATGCTTTGACAGATTGCTACTGATAAAAATCTTTGTATGGACTTTATAGATGACAGCAATAATTGTGTCCTCTCTGTAAACGTGTGGTACACCTCCCGCTGGTTTTAAAAACACTTCATACTGTCAATTATCCAGTTTGGTGCTCATAAAATGACTGTTGCAGGCACAGTGTGTGAAACTGTACCTAGTTAACAGAAAAAAAAATGACACTCTGTCATTGAAATATTTATGTAGCTAAATTCTTTTCAGGCTTTTTTCTCTGTTGTAAAGGGCTTTCACATGTCGCTCATCGCTGACATTTAAATCAATTACTTAGGTATTTGATTAAAAGATTTTTCTTGTTGACTATACAATGAGTTGTCTGCGTAAATGTCAAATTAAAGTCTTTCTCTAATTTTCTCTTTTTCTAATGAAGAGATTATTCAGTAAACTAAGATATTTTGCAATCTTTCATGCTACATAAATATTCAACTGCCAACAACCTGCGTTTCAAAAAATTACTGAGGTCACAATTCCAAATATTACAAAATATTTAATAAAGTCTAAAGCAAGATTAGTCACAAACTAGCAAGATTTAAGCAAGCCATGTAACTGATATGATATTGCACACGTTTAGAAAAGTAGACTACTGTATGTGTTTTTCCTTAAAGGGAAGTTGAAATAATAAAAAAAAGAATATTCTATTATTAATTCAGCACTATACTGTTTTAAACCTTTATATATTGCTATATTCAGCAAAACACACACACACACACATGCAAAATATTTTGTAAAATGTTCCTTTTTATTGTGTAGATATTTTGTGTTGCATAGATGAAACTATGAGGGAGTAATGACATCTTTCTTTTCTATATTTCTTATAATTCATATCTATGTTTAACTGAGAATTTAGTGATTTGTGTAAACACATTTGTGACACATTAAACCTTTAAATTATACATTATACAAGTCAAGGAAGGATGTCAGCTGAATTACAATAATATACAAAAACCCTTTCTAAGTAAAGTAACCCTGTGGCCTATTAGTTTTTTTCCACTCATACGCATAAATAGAGCAGGTCTTTAGATACCTTCTTTGAAAGTGAATCGGATATACTCAACAGCATGAGGACAGTTCCCCAGACTGAACCTATCAAGTATAGTACACAATAACATGAGCTACTCTCAGAGGTCAAAGTCTTAATGGCGATGCCAGCTCCTCGGCCAAGCCATCTTACATTGAAACCATGATACTGATGGGACCACGTTGTTGATCAAGCTGAAATAAAGACTAAAGCCTCTAACAGATGAAAGCTCAAGACTGTGGCCAGCTTTCCTCTGATCAGGTTATTGGGATGTTGCAATGACCTTGTTACAGGCTAAATACACACAAGAAAGACTTGATTAGGGTTCATGAGATTGTAGCTACTGTACCTATGGCCATGCAGTGAACTCCAGCCATAACTTAGTAATTAGGCTATGAATCATTTCAGTTGCTCGTATATCCATTATTTATACAGATCTACATTAAAAGCCAGAAGCAAACTGCATAAGTTATAGCATATACTTTCCATGTTTACCCAACAAAAACTAGGCCTGTAATTGGATATTGTACTTGGTTATTGTTGTTTTTGATTTTTTTGTGCTTTTACTCACGCAGTCTGTCGTCTCAGTTATCGTTTGTAAAAATGACCTCGGTGGACCTGGATCAGGCTACTGCAATTTATTTATTCGGCTTAGTATATAAAACGTTAAATAGAACGGTAGTTTTCCATTGTAATGAAACTTGAAAATTTTAAAAATTGTTTACTGTACAAATATTTATATATATGTAATTTATTCAGGTTCAGTTCATCCAGCTGTGAGCATCTTCCATCCATCTTCAACTTGTTTGTCCTCTGCGAAACTGGGGCATCATATTCAAAGAGGAATCTGTGTGACCATAGGTAGACCTTTAAAAGCAGTTTATGGAATAGGGCTATTTGCAATTTTCCCCCAAATCCAGTTGTATTTTTTTTTTGTATGCAAATATTTATTTTCCAACGTGTTTCTCAAACGGTTTGGTGTCGACTTTGTTATTACAAATCAGTGAGAGCGCATATTTGCGCGTTTCGCTACGTATAACCATAACAATAGCATGCTGCTCATGCTCTTTGCATTACTGTACACGGCTATAATTCCATCATTGTGACTTGTATGTAAACATTTTATCTTAAGTAACTTACCTTGCCCATGGGGTTTTAGAGGTCTGTCGCGGAATAAACTGACTGAGATCCTCCTTATACACACCTACTCCAAAAATTTTATTGTTACCATAATGGATTAAAAAGAGTTTGTTTTATTATATATATATATATATATAGACAAGACAAGAGCTTTAATTGTCAAAGTTTTATTATATGAAAAATAACTGTACCTATTTTGTTTGAAACTACGTCTCCTAGTGAATTATTGTGTCTCACAGCAATTACAAATCCACACTGGAAAACAAAGAAACATTAAAATCAACATGTATAGCCTATATGGAAAAATAACTGGAGCAGGTTAAATACGTCGATGTATCTCCCAAGTCCAGCAAGTTTTGTTCTCCTTTGAAAATCAGATTATTCTCAGTGGCTACAGGTTTTTCAATGAACAAAACTAATTAGTCTAATACAGTATTTTCGTTTTTTCGAGACCGAAAAAACAATCCAATTCTTTACGATGATGCGACGATGAAAAAAAGACAAAACAACTTCACGAGTTCCTGTACACATCTCTCAAAATCTGCATCATGCAAAAAAATATATAATTCCCCCGGATACAAGCCTCTTATGAACTATAATTCCATTGGCTTCTGCTAAAATAGTCCAGGCGGTCGCAGAAAAGACACCGCGTCGTTAGTTCCAGTCCGAGAGACATTCCTCTGCCTTGATTTTCCCATAAAAAAGAGTTTCTATGTTATTCAGGGGAAGGGGGGTGAGATGGTGAGAGACGCAGCTCGAGACGTCCATACGTGCCTTATCTTAGTGGCAGTGACGTGATATTGCAGCTCCAGTCCTGAGGCTCGGCGAGAAAGCGCTTTCCATCTCACTCCACAGCGAGTCAGCAGCATCCTCCATCCGTCAGGGATTGCGCTCTACCTGCTACCCGACCTGGGCATCTCTTGAGGGACGGGCAGACAACGACTAATGATCAGTCGACATTCACAACATTTTTAGCCTTCGTTATAGTGTCTGCTCACTTCTGTTGCGCTCTCATCACTTGGTTGCGTTGAGCTGGGAAAGAAAAAAAAAGGAAGCGAGATAATGATCCAGCCTGGAGTCTAATGCATTTTTGCTCATTGACCATCTTGTTGCTCTAGACTTCTATCATCGGCAATGGGAGATATCGATTCGCAGGGGAGCGACACGTTTCATTTCTAAAAGGATGTTTCCAAGTATGTGGGAAAAATAGCCATAGCTTTCAGAGTGCAAGGTAAGACCTATTTATTATCAGTAGTATTAATTATTATCATCATAGATAAGCAAAGAGATACATATGTATGTTTAAACGATGGTGAGATGGCCCTCGTCCAAGTTTATCCATCTTCAACGCATAAACGAGTTAAAGATCTGAGTTCCATAGTTCATTCTGATTAATGCAATACAAACTACGTCAATATTTCAGAGGACCCGAACGTTACCAGGGCTAGCGTGAAGTTAAACGATGATCGACGAGTTTCGCAGGAAAACGACGTAGAATCGAGTTTGGCGCCGACTGTATATCGTAAAATCCGTTTAGGTGACCACATTCAGGTTCGCACCCCCCAAAAACTGACGACTGACAACCACGCCAGACTTCTTGGGGTTTTGTGAAAGAGCATGGACATGAAAAGACGTCGCTGCAGTTTTTATTTATTTATTTCTGTCTGTCGCTACGGCTTTTTCTAATCCGTTGCTGATCGTGACGCGACGCGACAAACTGGAACGCTCCCGTGACAATCAACGAAAAGTGCGAGCGCGCGACGCGACATAGGATGGAAAGGAGAAGTAGCGCGCGCTGCTTGCAATGTGCGCCAATACTGTCTCGTCCTATTTAGTCACGTATAACCCCTCTGTATATTGCATCGTACGCGTTTTGTGATGTCTTACAAGTAGTGCCGCATTTAAGGTGATTAAAGAATGAAAATAAAGGCTCGGTTTGGGAACGCTGTGACACTGCACACAGCTGCAATGCCTGCAGGATTCGTGCAAACAGGGCATCGAATAGCTTTTCTCTTCTGCTGGATCTCCCTCTCTCTTTTCTCTCTCCCTCTCCCGTCGCCTTTCTTTCAGACTCCTAGAATATTTGGAAATTCAACGCATTTGCCCACATTATGATGAAATACGTCCAGCTGATCGTCGCGGAGACAAATGCGTTACATCGACATCAAAGTTTTTGCCTAATGAAAATCATAGATCGCGTTCAGTAAGGTTGAAAGTAACACTGCTTTAATCCTCACATAGATAACGACATTATAGACAGTCGGATATGATATCTGTATTATATAAAAAACGATATTTAATAAATGTATGTGGGTTTTTTTTAGTTGAGCAGAAATCCCAACAGTGTCTGAGCAGACAGATATGTAGATGATTATTATGCGGTCAGACACGTAGATCACTGCAGAATTGCGACACATTACCCTCGAGTGAATATAAAACCAAAACGTTTTATTGTGCCAACATGTCTTTTTGTTGGTGACATGTATGCCAGGCTTTTTGTATCCATTCAAACGAACGAGTCGCTGCTTAATATAACAATAAAGCTACTGAATGTCAATGATGATTGTGTCCGACACTGTCTGTCACTCAAACACTGTAAAGATCATTCAGTGTGTAATGATCCTATCAAATGATCTTTTGATCGCTAAATATCATGCAGTTTTATTCTGCCACAGCAGATGCCTAAAGTTATTACCCCCCAATTTATTAAACACCACAAGGTGGCAATGTTTATCCGAAATGTGTTACATTCCCATGGAAAGGATCATTTGAATCTCCATAAAATCGAGATGGTAGTTTATGACTGAAAATAGGCGGTTCAAACGAACAATGTAGGGAAATGTGTGTTTAACACAAAGCTAAATCGGACAGTTATGAGATCTTAGACTGAAACGGTTTGACAAATCATTGCTTCACACCACATAGGCTGACAATAAAATGTGGTGCATCTCTGTTTCTCTTGCAGGCCAAATGACATAGGATGAAGGCTGTTCGTAATCTGTTGATTTATATATTTTCCACCTATCTCCTGGTTATGTTTGGATATACTGGTGCCCAAGATTTCTGGTGTTCCACGCTGGTAAAAGGAGTTATCTATGGATCTTACTCGATGAATGAAATGTTTCCCAAGAACTTCACAAACTGCACTTGGACGTTGGAGAACCCAGATCCTACCAAATACAGCATCTACCTAAAACTTTACAAACGAGAAATTAGCTGTTCTGAATTCTCTCTGCTGGCTTACCAGTTCGATCACTTCTCTCACGAGAAGATCAACGAGCTGTTGAGGATCAACGAGTCCATCGTGCACCTGTGTGACGACGCCAAGAATATTTATGTGTTTTTGCATTACGACAAAAATTTCGTGCAGCTCCGGCGAGTGTTTCCCTACGACTACAACGGATTGACGATCAAGAAGACAGAGGAGGAGGAGAGGTCTGTGGTGGAGTTTGTGGTTTTAAACAAGGCGAGCCCGAGTCAGTTTGGATGTCAGGTGTTATGCACGTGGTTGGAAAACTGCTTGAAAGGAGAGAAAGCTGAATCGTGTGGAATAGTCTATGCTAAATGCACCTGCCCTCAACATTTAGGCGATGGGGAATCTGAAAGCGTGCTCATGCTCAGTAACGTGGTGTTGCCTTTAAATCCCCAAACCGAAGGATGCCTGACTCCTCAGGTGCGCTCGGCGCAGGTGTGCAATCTGAGCGCGGAGGTGCGCCGCCCATCCAAGGAGGGTGAGTATGAACCAGACAGCTGCAGGCCTTTAACGCTGGAGATCATTTCACAGCTTAATTATACTGTGTCTTTATGATGCCCCTTTGTATTCCTCCACCCTTCCACGTAGAAAGAACGGCAAAACAGCTCATGCTCTGCTACTGATGTCTATGACTTTTTTTTCTTTTGTTTGTTTAGTTTTTACAACAATTTCTGGGTGTACTGGGAACAGGAATGTCCTCTCTTGATGTGTTTTATGTTTTTTTTTTAATGTTATGTCAAAAGTGTAACAACCTGGATGGCGAATTATTAATTAACTAATTCATGTTTTTTTTTTTGGAACAGGGGCTCTAAGTCTAATGTATTTTCTTTACATCATGTCACCTCTTTTATCCTTTAACATAGTAAACCACGAGTTCACTACTCAATTGCAAATCCCAAAAATAACTGTTGAAAATGAACAGGGTCAAAGCACCTGACACCATGCTTAGCTTTTTGGCCTATACTTAATTGTTATGCTGCTGTCAGCCTCCATCAGTGACAAGCGATCAGTTGTCCCTCTGCTGTCCAGCTTTGTCTCTTGCCACTGATGCTGACAGCAACAGATTTCCACGAATGCCTTTGAAGGAATTTGCTAGCAATAAACATTTCTGATGGGGGGGGGGGGTCATCGATATTACAGCTAATTAGCATCTGTAACATTTCACAACTGGCACAAGATAGAGATCAACTGGAGGCAGGGATGACCCAGCATACTGTGAAAGGACAACAGCTTACAGAGATGATGGATGCTGACAGTCTCACTTCAATCCCAGCACACAGTGATTCAAAAATAATGAATAATGAGGTGGCAAGAGAGAGAGAGAGGGACGGAGGGAGTAACAGTCCTATGGCATTCAGGTTTCACTAGCTGAAAATAATAACCCCCTAGGGAGAAGGTGGCAGCTTTCCCGATCAAGCGGAACACGGCGCTTTGGAATTATCAAGGTTCAGTTGAGTTAAGTAGGCCCCCAATTTCGCTTTTCATCCCCCTTTTTAAATTAGCTTTATATTCCATTCCAAACTGTGTCATATTCCATTTATGATCTCGTAACTGAGAGAGATTTTCATTTGGTAATGTTTTAAATATGAATCAAGCTTGAAATGAAGATTAAGCCATTGATTATTTTGTTCCCCGGTTATTGTGTGAGCGTTTTATTATGTCAAAGACTCTATAATTAATATCAATCCTTCCATATCTATGAATTCTTAAACAGAAGTCTCATCTCAAGGCATTTCAGTCATCATTATAGACACTGGAAATATAGCTTTACCATTAAAAAGTAATGTTTCAGTAACATTTAGCTATCTGCATGTGAAGAGAAGCTTAAATGTGCCAGCTTATTTTTTTTTTCTTTTCTTTTTTTTTCGAAGATTACACTGAAAGCTTCTATTTATAGAGCGGAAGCTTTAGTGGATTGCTATCACAGGTTTAAAAGAGCACACAGCCACCCTGTAGTGTCAGAATGAAGCTTCTGCCCTCCTGGATGAGCGTTCAGCAGCGCACGCCTTCAAATAGCCACTACAAAAAAAACTAAAAAAAATTCTGTACTGAGCGGGTCCAAAATAAATGGTTGTCTTTCCCATATCCCTCACGCCTGGTTGTGTGCATGGTAACAAAGTGTGGCCTTTGAATGGGGCGGTGAGAGGATCTCTAAAAACTGGTTTTCTGGTTCATTGCACTCTGCAGGATGATATCCAGCAAGCCAGCAAAGACAGACGCTTGATTATACTTTATGATAACATCAGTGTTTGAAATGCTGCCTGGCCAAGGATGAAAATAAAGTGTTGTGAAATGTAAAAACATATTAGACTTGCATAATGGATAATTATGATGCTGGTGCACATTAAATGCACTTGAGCAGGCATTAGCTGATTACAGGAATATTGCAGCAACGGATTTATGGTCTTGTTGGTTTATTAACACGTTAGGTTTGTTGAACATAGCCTTAAACAGGTTTAAGTGTTCGACTGCAACTAACCAGAATTTCAGTAAACAAATCTGAATCAGTTTTTTTAAGGGCACATCTTTGATCAGCGCTAATGGAACCAGGAAAGGCATTTACACCCTTTAGAATGTTTCAGTTTTAACATTTGGAGTTGGGAGCCATTTTCAAGGTGGCACTTTTTGATAAAAGTTGACAAGAACGTCACCCACACATAAACAGCAGTGAAATCCATGTCATCAGCCTTCTTGCATTCAAACTAGTGATTTCTGTAGAAATGTCAACCTTGGCTTTGAAACTGTGGTTGAGAAAATGGGATGCCAAGGCTAGTTTTGCACAGCAAAGTAGTCTATAAAGCAAGCTGCCACAATTTATTCACAGCTCCAGCATTTAACTTGATATGACATGGTTTTCTGATGTGACATAAAGAACTTGAGGATGAAAAAAAAAACATTAAATGGCTTTGAATGAAGTCATTCTCAAACGTTGACCATTTGCGATGAAGCTTTTAAATCATTTAAGCATCATTTTCCAATTGTTTTCCTACTCCCAAGTCTTGTATTTTGGTTGATGCACTCATATTTTACTTGGCGTGGAGATATTTTTGTACCACAGTCTTGTTACGGATGATCTTTTTAAGCAATGTTCCCCATAGGGCTCCTTGCTTTTGGGTGGTGGCAATATATGGGACATGCGGGCAATCCCACATTCTTATTATCAGCAAGTGCCATTTCTTCTCTTTATTTCTGTATCATCTCCTCTCTCCAAGCACAGTGACAGTTGATGTGATGGCTCAAAGTCAAACGCTCTGAATTGTGTCTCCTAAATTAGTCACAAATGAAGCCCTGCTGGAGAAGATGAGCAACGTCTCGAGGCTGTTTCTCATTACTCTCTGTCTTTCTCTCTCTCCCCACCACTGGTCTGCCCTCAGACAGCAGTGGCCGTTTGCTCTTTTGCCTGACCATTTCTGGAGAAGAAACTTGCCTGACTGCACTGCAGGGTCCGGGCCCCTTGCACTCCGATCTATGGGGGAACTGAACTGTCACTTTGTGCAAACGACCCTTGTCAGGCCCAGGGCTCCAGAGCGTGTTGCAGAGCAAGAAAGGGGAATTCGGCTGATGCTAATGAAGTGCACGTCCACAGTGTGTCAGTTAGTGCTGAATCATGCACATGTGATAATATACTTCCACTGGAATTTAAAATGTCAGATTTCAGAGAAACTTGAATGGTTACAAATGAGAATGAAAAGCGAGATGATTTATTTAGTTTTCTCTGACCTCTGGGTGGATTGCATCATTGCACCGATGATTTATTTGTAGACTTTCTTATTGTTGCATTTGCAGAGAAATTTGTCTTAAACCCTTGGGTTGATTGTTACAACATCCTTCAACAAAATGTTGAAGACCGCTTGCTTATTGGTAGTTTAGAAGAGCGAGGCCCCTTTTATGGATGCCAGAGGCCATGAGAACGCTCTGCATCTCCACTGAATAGTGCAGCCTTTTATTCACTTTGGATCAGTAGTCACAGCACATCATGTTCATCACCATTGTTCCCTCAACTTGGAGGCCATCTTGAATTCTAGTCACTTCTTGATGAGAGAATGCATGCATCTATTTATCTTTTTTGCTTTCTTTTTTTTAAATGTCAAATGTTATGCTTGTGCTTGATGTGTATTGTTGTATAAAAAAGGTTTATGTCAATGTAATGTTAAAGTCAATGTAAAATTTAGTTCACAACACATTTTGCATGTGCAATAAGTTATATTTGAAATATATATATATATATATTACCTTCCAGAATAAAAGAGAAAAAAGATGAAAAGTAAAAGGGATTAGTGATATCAGCTGAAAAGAAATGTTGTTTCAGAGGCAGAGTGAGATATTGCATTTTGATACAAGATTACGAAGGCCCCAGAATTGTGCATTTATGTCTTAAATAGGATCCATTTGATTTATTTACTGACTCGAGATTCAGACTCTGATATACTGTAGGTAGGGGGAAGTGTTTAGCATACATCCATGAAAATTGCATTTACCAATAGGATGCAAAACCTCTACGGTACGCGGATTATCTGTGAAGCTCATATCAATCAAATTCATATAAGTAAAATTTCTTCTAAAGCCTTTTATAATGATGCCAGTGTTGGTTTTTTGCAAAGCCAGCAGGAATAAAAGTAATAGGCGCTGCTAACTCTCTGGTGTGTTCAACTTTTAAATGTGATGTATTTGTGCAATTTCTAGATATCACAGGTTCGTGGCATCAGACAATGGCAACAACAAAAACAAATTAAACGGCTTTATTATAGGAGTTACACTTTTGTGATTCAGGGGCAAGTGGGGGAATACCATATAGTATATGACAGAATGCTCTGTTTTTATGCACAGATGCAGCGTGAATGCACTTACATAGGAATCACAAGTCTGATCTCATTTTTATTTGTGGCTATTATACTGTAATATCGTCTCAGGTTACGACTGTAACCCTAGTTCCTCGAAGGAACGAGACGCCGCGTCCGGCAGACGCTATGGGAACGCCT
>JAUMHG010000055.1:16727615-16741051 GCA_032359395.1 Enteromius anoplus
TATATTATACTGTTTAATGTCAAAATTTGGTTAAAATAATGTTACATTGTCATTCAGTGAAACACAATTTACCTAAAAAAAATGATTCTGTTAAAATGCTTATTCTGACTTGTACATATTAGAATATATAGAATAAGAAGCATATTAAAATGTATTGTGTTTTACATTATCAAAAAAATATTACTGACAAATAGGCATATAGGATAGTGGCAAATTTAAATGCTAGATTAGAATGTTTAGAAAACAACAATTTAAAGCAGTATTACGCTTATTTTGTATGGTCGAACCCCTTTTCGTCTTTCACACACACACACACACACCCTGGCCACAATGTAGATATTTCTCATCTGATCCTTTATCTTACAATAATGTTTGTATTTCTTACTGAGGTGAAATGCTCTTTTATAACCCAACACTCTGTATTGCTTTATTTTGGCAGCATTAACAGTCAGACATAACATAATGTTGGGAAGTCATTCATTTTGAATGTACTTCAAATAAAAGATGTCAGCCAGGAGCAAATAAATGCCATGAAATGTAACAGTTTTCATTATTGCATTTGAGCTTCAGAATGTTCAATCTAACAGGAAGAGAGCGCACAATCTTACTCTGCTCCTATATATCTCTGATCGGTACAAACATGTTTCCAGGGAGTCATAGTGATTGTTTCCATCCTGATTATTAAAGCGGTCTGTTTCTCGCTTTTACCATACCCTCACAGCAATTTCATTTCTCCCAGCCTTAAACCACACGGTACTTGTGCTGTCTACGCTTTTGTTTGGGTAGACACAGTAGAGTATGTTTCCTCTTTATGCAGAATTGGATGGCAGGTTATTGATAAGAATTTCTGTGAACACTTTGTACCTCTACATGTCAGGTTACTTGTTAGTTCTGTTAGCTCATCAGTGGCACTTATTTATTCTCTTAAGGATCTCTGTCACCATGGCAACCGTTCTTTATCCTGAACGGAACTGGGTTGGAAAAAAAGACTGAATTGTAGAATCTGCATTTTAATTTTAACATTTATCTTATTATGGTGAAAGGGCAGTTTGATAATTAAGGTGTTTAATTGCATGGCTACGGCTCTCTGTGGCTGCACTGGGGACGGTAAGGAAATCCATAGAGTGTACGGGCATATGGTGCTTCATAATTTAAATGGTTATTTTTGTCTGTGGTTGTCGGGTTGCTAGAGAAAATATGCAGAGATGTTGAAAACAGCCATGGTGCATAAATCCAACTGATTAGATGGTTAGTATGACCCTGCTCTCCGTTTTTGGGGATTGTTTTACTGCATTAAATGTTTGCATGATGCAAATAACCTCTATACTATAGTCATGTTCACTTGAGGTTGTTCGGTCGTGGGAATTTACATCAAGGCTGTTATGCTGATGGGACTCTAAAGGAAGAAAACCATTGACTAAAGCCGTACACTATTTCATATGAGGGTCATCCCATAGGTTTAATATTAATACAAAGAAATTCTTAAATAATTAATGTTCATTATTTTATTAAATGAAATGCATAGAAATCACATAAAAATAGCAATTTGTTTAGCAATATATAAGTGTTCATATACATATATATATATATATATATATATATATATTGTTTTTCATTCAAATGGTTTAATTGTAATGAGTAACAAAAGTTAGGTTTTGACATTTTCAGGAAGTCATTTTAGTGGGACAACAGACATCACTAAGTTTTTAGGATTTATTGAAATTTAGGTTGTATGTTTTGTGATAAATAGTTGGTTTCTAAATATTACATCATATGGTAAAATTGCAGAATCAGGTGTAATGTGTATATACATATATATCAAAATTAAGTTGGAAAAATAACACAAAATTAAGTTGAGTAAGCTGACCATGAGGGTCCCTCACTAAACAGTGGTTAAGATACTTAACATTTATTTATTTATTTTCATATGAATGGATAACCACAATATCAATGCTACAGATCTAATTGAAGAGGGTTTGCTATATTATGCTTGGGCATTTCTTGATGTGAGATGGCAGCTCTCAAGGCGAACAGATGCTTGTCCCAATCTGGGAATACAAGTCCTCAAGTCCACAAGTGTACTTCACTGCATCTCTCATGCTCATCAGCTCAGTGAAGAAGACCTTGGCTGTCATCAGCATGTTGCTTCGACACTGAGGTGCAATGATTGCAGCTTTCTTCTCTGATTAGCGGTGACAAATTAGAGAAACAAAACAGAGGGTGAACGGGGTCTGTGTTTTGTGTGTTGGCTAAATGATAGAACATGAGATAAGACACTGATCCGAACAACATGTACTGATAAACTGTAGAAATAATAATAAGGTGTTTTGATTTGGGTGCAGCATGTAGTGGGATTTGAAAGTATCAGACAATAGGAATTTTTCTTTTTTAACTTTAATAAGTTATATTAACATTATAAGAATTGAACGGAATATACATGCATTCATTTTATTAATTTATTTTACATTTTCGAACCCTAAAACTCATTACATTGTAGGGCATTAAACTTATTTTTAGGTTTAAATTAAATTTGTATTGCACAGTGTGGCCTTAGACATTTGGACAATACTTTATTCACAAAATAAAAAAAGTAGTTTAGATTGTAGCATTTAGGACATGATATGAGACTTTGGCGGGAATCAAATCCAATAATTCTCACGGATATTAATATTATTAATATTGTCATGCTGTTTTGTAGTGCAAATATTTTAGCTTTACTGCGCTTTGCTATTCTTCTTATTTACCCTAATGAATCATAAATTATTAATATTCAAAGAAAATAGCTTGAAAATTATTATTATTATTTTTTTTCTACTTTTGTTTTATAGAGAGCTTGGTTGATGAGGCTAATATGAGATTAATAGATACAATTCTTCTAGGATAATGGAAAAAAAAACATGTTTCAGAGAGATCGCCCCTAAAGGCGAGCTACTGAAAGTTTTCAACAGTTATGATGTGACAAAGCCTTGTCTACCGAAGTCACTTGACTTTGGCAATTTGATACATGCTTCGAAACACTAGTTTGATAAAAGAAATGATTCACAAAGCTTCACAAAGTAGTGTTTTAAAAGCACCCATCACCAGTCCTGTGGGGATTTCTTTTATTAGCATCAAAAATGCTCTTTTAAACCCTGTGTGAATGCGATAATGTTGCGTTTGTTGTCATTGTGGTCAAGTATAACAGCTAATCAGTGCTGTTTTCAGTCCGGTGGAGTGTTGTTCACAGCTGTTCCTGAATCAGCCCCCTACGGATGCGTATGGATCACACCTTTGACCCCCACTGAAAAATTCCCAAGCGCAGGAGCCCCACCAGCTGAGAGCTATTTTGTTCATGATCAGATAGCTGCTGCAGTCTCTAACCCAGAGGTCAGGGCTGCGGGTGGGTGCTGGCGTGGGCTAAATCACCGATTTAATCAGTGATTGCTCACTCTCCTGTCCGGGCTTATCACAGCAGGGCATGCGAGAGGGCTGCACGCTCACACAGACCTTTTATCCAGAGTGGCAATATATGTGGGATCTCTGTTGCATCCTTGAGGTGAATTTCACCCTCCATTTCCCATCCACGCTGCGGACCCCTCCAGCGCATCTTCCACCTTCTATCCTTTGCATTGCTTATGGATGCTGGACGGAATGAGCCTTTGTTTGAGCTGGATTGGTCCTGACATATGTTGCTGGCACAGCAGTAAAGTGTTAGAGATAGAGGTTAATGAATTACAGCTTATTGGCGCAATTATCCCAGACTGCAGCGGGGGACTGGAGAACCCACACGGAGAGGGTTGCATAGACACAGAATCGATAGTTTTTAACAAATGCTTTGCTTTTGAGTTATACTGTCATACCTGGTTTGTTTTATAAATGGCTTTAGGCCTACTATTTCACTGAACAGCATAACCAGTAAACAACAACGTGGGGGTCAGCTGTGATTCTGCCACTTGTTTATTGGTGATGTGTGTAATTTCTATTGTAAAACAAATAAACACAAGTTTTACTTACTGTAATAAACAAAGACAGGAATATATATTGTATTTATTATGAAGTATACACTATCATTAAAAAATTTGGGAAGTGTCTTGTTCTCACCAATTTATTTGATGTATGCATCCCCGCTTCTGCTGAATTATTTTTATCCTCGGTGGGGATAAAATGATTCGTGAAATGCGCTATGAAGTCCCGTTTTTAATCAAATCATTTGCAAAATGAGCTTTAAAGTCACTTTTTGAATTAAATGATTCACAAAAAACACTTTGAAATCCCATTCTAAATCAAATGATTCTCTATGCATGATCCAATTGGAGGATTTCAAATCATTTTGGGTTGCAATGGTTTAACTGACTCTGAGGTTCAAAATGCTCTGTTGATACATTTTCTTCATTTTTTTTTCTTCATGAGATGACACTTACTTGACTAAAAAGATGGATTTATCATGGATTTAACAGTTTTTCTGTTAGTTTTTTACCTAGTCAGAATAATCCAACTGCAGTGTAATGTATATTAATTGGAATGCACAAGGAAAAACTGTTTTTGCAAACACTCTTCATATAGTCTACACACACACACCCCCTGATGTACAATGTTCATGAAACTTGAATGAGGCTTGGAAACAGTCCTTTTTTAATGCATATATACATACAAAATCTACAGCTTTATGTTGAGTCCATTAGCATTTGTTTTTCAGTACTTGTACTCTTAATTTAACAGTGGTTACTGCATTTATTAAATTGTTCCATCTGATCTTTTGGAAGGTATATTTAATAAGCATTTAAACCAAATTACAAGCATATATCTATTATCCCTATTTAATCTTCCCAAACCCTGATAATTGAAGCCCTTGGTACATCGTACTGTCACTGTGCCTGTAGAATATCTCACATTCAGATTGTTCCAGCTCAAGGACTTTGAATATAACAGATTTTAGATGCATCGTCAGTGTAAACTACATTAACAATTAGCACAAATAACAGTTGGGCTGGAAAGTGGTGCATCAGTACGGTTGTTAGTGATACAGAATCTCGTGTGTCTTCTTTTCCTAGAACAGTTTTGATTGAGCAGTTCCTGGCAGATGCTTGTGGTTTGAATAGTTCTCTTCAGTATTATTTGGCCATCAGAGTTTATAGCGGCTGTATTTCCAGGGCATTCTGAATCGTAGCTAATTGTACTCTAGCTCTCTTCCAAAATATAGACAGGCATCATAGGCTTGATTATGCTGCCTCCCAAGATGCCTCATTTTGGCCAAGGCAGCACGACTTGTCCTTTGTGAAGAAGAGGATAATCCCATGGCGCATTTCAATGAGCCCAGGGAAAAATTCTTCCAAGATGACGGATGATGTCAGAGAAATATGTATGTGTGTGTGTGTGTTTATATATATATATATAAACACACACACACACACATACATATTTCTCTGACATCATCCGACATCATATGTGTATGTTTGTATGTATATGTTGTATAGGATTATCAATAATCTTTACTTACATGATTTTCTAGGGTCTTCTCTGAAAATATTTTCAGAATATAATTTCAGAATATAATTCTTTTTTTTTTTCTGATGGTTTTTAGTGTCTAGGCTTTTAATGAGCGCTTTTTCAGAAAGGTTTTGCTCTTTGTCCATATTTAATTGAAGGTTACACAATCTTTGGCTCAATATTCAACATTTAACTGTATGATACTTTACAATCTGATGCTCTGCAAAATTTTGAAAGGTCTCGGTATGTAACCCTCAATTCCCTGATGGAGGGAACGGAGACATTATGTCTTGACGACCTGATTCGCTCTGCTTAAGAGAAAACGGCAATGATTTACAATTGTTATGCAAAGGTCGTAACCCTATTATCGCCCCAGAGCAGATTCACTGACTTTGATACCCATAGGGACCAGAGTGAGTACACTGCTGCCGGAGAGGCCAGAACTGTTGTTCCTGAAGAAGCAATTTTCTACTTCCTGAAGGGATTTCAACCTTCTGGCCAGTTCTTCTCGCCAATTACCTGTTACCCAACACACGGGAAGAAACTGGCTCAACGCAAAGTTTGTACTATCTTGCGAAGGTGTTCGGTGTCCGCCAGAGAGGCACCGTGAGTCAAAGCAAAGGAGGAGGCCATGCTCCGAGTGGAGTGGGCTCACACCCCTAGGGGGCATGGCTCACCTTGGGCCTGGTAAGCCAAGGTGATGTTATGCACAATCCAGTGGGCCAACCTCAGCTTGGAGACAGGCTTCCCTTTCTGCTGACCTACATGTCAGAAAAAAAGCTGCTCAGAGCTTCTGAAGCTCCGGGTGCGGTCCACATAAATGTGTAATCCTCTTACGGAACACAGCAATGCCAAGGCTGAATCTGCCTCTTCTAGGGGCAGTGCTTGCAGGTTCACCATCTGATCATGAAACGGCATGTTGGGAACCTTGGGTACGTATCCAGGCTGGGGTCTCAGGACAACGTGAGAATATGCCGGCCCGAACAAAGGGCACTCTTCGCTCACCAAAAATGCCTGTAGGTCCCCGACCATCTTGATGGATGTGAGTGCTGTCAGGAGCGCTGTCTTAGCAGACAGAAACTTCAGCTCGACTGACTCCAGTGGCTCAAAGGGACCTCCCTGAAGTCCAGCCAGGACAATAGAGAGGTCCCAGGAGGGCACTAGGGGTGTCCTAGAAGGATTCAACCTCCTGGCACCCCTCAGGAACCTTACAATAAGGTTCTGCTTTCCCAAAAACCGGCCGTCTACTGCATCGTGATGTGCTGCAATGGCAGCCACATACACTTTTAAGGTGGAGGGTGACAGCCTATGCTCCCAACTTTCCTGCAGAAAGGAAAGCACAACTCCTATTGTGCATCTTCGAGGGGTCTTCTCGGCAAAAAGAACACCAGCTTGTGAACAGACTCCACTTCAAAGCATAAGCTTGCCTCTTGGATGGAGCTCTAGCTTGAGTGATCGTGTCTACCACCGCTTGTGGCAAGCTACTCAAGTCTGTCTCTTCCTAGCCAGGAGCCACACGTGGAGACTCCATAGATCTGGACGTGGGTGCCATATGGTGCCGAGCCCCTGAGAAAGAAGGTCCTCCCTCAGAGGTATGCGCCAAGGAGGGGCTGTGGAGGAGCGTGCAAGTGCACCGCAATCACTCTCTCCACCAGGGAAATGTCCTCATAGCCCCTGGCCGCCACACATTCGAGGGTGGTGAGGACAGAGGAGGGTGACAAGCGGCTTGAGTGGTCCGTGTGGCTGGAACCGGCGGAGTGGCACTCACAGTCACCTCAGATCCCCCAGAGTGCCAGCTGGCGGTCCTCTGCCAGTGGCAGCAAAGTGGATAGCAGTAGAGGGTGCCTGCTCATCCCGAATGATGGCAAGGCAGGATCGCAACACCTCCAGGGGCATGGCCTCGCAATGAAGACTCAGACAGTGAAGACAACCTCCGTGGCTGTCGTGGGGAGACAGGTAACGCCCGCACACAAGAGGACTCAACCAAACAGCATTTTGAAAAAGACGCGAAACTACCTTTTTCAGAAATTGCTCTTTTGTAAAACACCCAGGGGATTGGCTTGACAGGGAAACCACTAATCGTGTCGTTGAGCCACAGAGCGCAACTTCTGCTTCAGCTTTCTCTTCGTTCCAGCACTTAAAAGCAGCGGGAATAAAATTGCGGCTTCTAAACAAAATGTGCTGGTTGCACCTGTCGCCTCTTTATACCCGGATGAAGGGGAGTGGCTCAGGATTGTTTAACCACTTGTCAATTTTCATTTGCATTTTCTTTTAAGTAGAGCGAATCAGGGCTCTAGGCAAGATCCCAGTCTGTCGTCACTACAATACTCGTAGTGACTGACAGACAGGGAACAATCATTTTGTGCCATTAAAATAATGTAGGCCTTCTGTGAGTGAATGAGTGTCAGCCGAAGCAAAGTCTGTCTTCGGATGTTGTCTATCTGTTCCAAAAAGGACAAAAAGGTTTCCATTGAATTATTGAACAACCCAGGTCTTGCATTTGCTGTCAGCATTTAAAGTGGCCAAAACTGAAAGTTATTTTTGTTTTAAAATTCAGCAGGGACAAGGGACATTGACATTCTATCATTCTCTCATGTCATCATCATTCTATCCATGTAGGGTCAGTGCGAAATAACGGCTGTATTTCCTATAACAAAGACAAAGTGGGACATATTCCTGGATCAGCATTGTTGCTACTGGAGCAACATTTATTTCAGCCAATCATTGTATTTAGATTTGGTAGAGTTGGGTTGAAGTTTAGTGTCCTTCTGAAATGAAGAGGAATGCTTTTATTTTTAGTCCAATAAAAATTGTATTCCATATCTATTTGATATTTAAATTATTTTTTTGTTTAAAGACATATGGGACAGCTACACTGTAAAAAAAATCTGTAACATTTATGGTAAATAACTGGCAGCTGTGGTTGCTGGAATTTGACCTAAAAAAATAAGGTAACAGCCTTTTAGGTGCTCAGTGTCATTCACACAAACACTAAACACCATCATGGTGAATTGAAATATGCAATAAACATTAATTTAACAACATTACATGTAACACACAACATCTATCTATCTATCTATCTATCTATCTATCTATCTATCTATCTGTCTATCTGTCTATCTATCTATCTATCTATCTATCTATCTATCTTCTGACTTCCAAGTTAAAACATCATAAAGGATGGAAAATAATGTCAGTGAAGGGGAAAGTTAACATAGTTTTTATTACTGTAAAATCAAACTGTTGAGATGAGTTCATTGGGATGTTATTTCAAGAACAACTATGGATCCAGGAAGAGGTTTTGTACATTACATTACAGTTAAGTCTGTCATATCTATAGGTTGACTTGTTCTGCTTAAACACTACAGTGTGTAGGTCAACATTCTCATTCATCTCTGTCAATCTCAATTGTGCTAAGGCTAATAACAAATGAGAAATCAATTTAAATGAATGAAATTTCAGTTTCTCTGCAATACTTTGAGAGCTCTGAAAGTTTCCTATGAAGCAGCATATAAATGTTTGAAGACATTTCATGTTCTTCATTAGTGCTGGTGAACATGAAAGGGCATTCAAAAATATGCCTTAAATCAAAAGTGATTAGCATGAATGCTTTTTTCAGACCTTAATGATTCATGCACAAAACTCAAGTATATTTAAGAGTTTCTGAGTTATCAATTATGTTTTTGTGGAATATAGAAGAGCTGGCGCACAAAGATCTCTCCCTCCCCTTTTTGCTTAATGCACAAGACATTAATGTTTAGTTGCTTTTCATGCCCAGATGAATTGCACAGCTGAGATAACTTGTTGGTTTTTTTCTTCCCCCCCATTCATTCTTACAAATAATGAATTATGAATCATGGTGCATGCAGAGATGAAAGCAATGTGAGGGCATGTTTCCGCCCTGCCAGACGAGAGATATTGGCAGTGCCTTCTGCTTTGTGTGCCCCTAGTTATGATGATGCATTAACGATAATTGTTCCAGCCATATGAAACGGTCTGGATCAGAATATCAGCTTATCTGAAGAGGACTATACTACAATAATACAAAAAAAAAGGATACTTGCAGACTTTGGCAGTCAGATCATGTGACCATTTCGGCACTCACAGCGCTGTGTGTTGGATTGCATCAGCAAACCATTGCATCGGTTTATGTTATGAGATTGGACTGAAAAATCCTGTCCTCATTGTGCATTATATTAATGGATGAGGGAAGGAAACTGAGTGTTGTTTTTTTTTTTTTTTAAGATCTGTCTGTCTATCTGTTTATCTATCCTTGTCTCATAACGTGTCTCACATTTAAACATAAGTTCTGAGGTGGGTGGATTACACATTTATAAATGGTTAAACACAGTTTAAAGTCATGTATTTTGTTATTAACAGGAAGATTATAGTGAGACAGTAGCCTTTTGTTAGTTCCAGAACATTTGTTTCAGTTTCCCGAGCTAAGTGTGAATGCCAATCCGTTCAAGGATGAGCTGTACCTTTTGCATGCTACATTTGCATGCTCTGTGCCATTTGTTCACACCTGTATACCTCCTCCCACTTCAACCCTATATACTCTGCTGTGCTGAGATTCAGACAGACTACTTCGAAAACTGCTTCGATGACTGCAGCACATGAAGAGAATTATCCTGAATAAAGATCCTGAAAAAATTCAGCTTTAAAATATCCGAAGAATCTCCTGGTCTCTGAAAGAATTTTTACAACAGGTGTGACTGACAAATCATTTTGAATCAATTTATTCAACCAACAAGAGTCAAATGTACAATTTACTTTAGTATTGACTACATTTTTTTGCTAATATTTTTCCTTGCTGCCTGTACAGACCTGCAGCCCATTTCTATGTCTTGAGAACGGCTTTGTCTTTCTATGGCTCTACTTGAGAACCGCTGTGTTAAAACACACACCGGCAAGCTTGCAGTTTCCTCCTGATATCTAGACTGCGTCAAAGTAAAACACTCAGATATTTCAGTCTAGTGGTCTTCATCTATTTGTTTTTGGCATGGTTTTAACCGAGTCATTCATAATGGATGACTTGTGAATCATTTAGGATATGTACTGGAAACTATTCTTGTCTTCATTGAGATGCAACAGAACTCCTTAATAAAGCTAAACTAATATCACAGTGCAGGAGAATTAATGGCCACATTATAAATATAAGTACTTGCCTTGCGGCACTTCTGAATATGAAAACAATCATCTCTACAGAGTCTGTCATCTTAGGTTTCGCACATCATTGTCTAATATTCCACGATCGCATTTGCCTCTGAATGTCATATCTAGATGCTTGCATATTAAAGGGAGTTTTTGCAGCACTGTAGATTTTTATTAAGCGATCTCTTTTACATATTCATTACTCAGAACCGTAACAGATATATCTTGACCTAGATCTGGCTTTTATAAATTCTGTTCTAAAAACGAATACACATCTGTGAATGAATGTCTTGATATGCATGTTGTTACTGTGTTCAAAACCCCTTTGTAGGATAATAACATTTTAAGTTTGCATGAAAGGAAATTGTCTCTTGTGCAGAAGGATATGAACAGCATCTCGTTCTGCTTCATGTAATTGTGCATGACCTGGTAGTCTTGCCAACAGTCCAAACAGATGCATGCATACTAACTTGTCTACACTTGATTAGAGCAAATGCCATATGTTACCCATTATAACATCAAACGAAGATTACCACTGGTTATGGCGGACCGTATGTAAACATGACCTCTGCTAAGCAAAGCAAATTAAGGGGTTACATGCATTTTAACGGTAATGTTTTTTTATTTTTTAATCATATACTCATTTTGCATAGTTTACTTAAATACATTTATTACATTTATTGCATACGCTCTGAATTTTAACAGTTGAAGATAAAATAGGTCTAATAAGAACACAATTGCCTGAAATTGGCTTCTACATGTGAATCATTAAAATAACTGCTGCAATTTTTAAATAAATCCCTACAGTTCATGAATCTGGATGACTGCTGTGAAAATAAGGACTAAAGAATCTTTCAAAAAAGTTAAAATAAAACAAATAAATTAGGTTTGGTTTTCCTGGGGAGCACCGTTAGTTCAATTATCAGGAAGTTAAAGCTACATCAAAGTACAGAGACATGGTTAAGAGAGATCATCTCTCATAACTCCCTGAGTGAACATGATGGAGAGTTTGGAGAGTAGTGGCGACGAGCTTAACAATCACTTTGAAGGGGCTACAGAGTTCAGTAACTGAGAACAGAGTAAAAGTGTCAGCTGAATCTAGAGCTCTACATAACAGTGGCTTGTATGGGAAGGTTGTACAAAAGAAGCCATTACTCAGAAAGATCCATGTGAAAGCATGTCTGGAGCACAGCAAAAAGCATACTAGTGACCCATTCGGAATGTGGAAAGTGATTTTGAGGCCATGATGAGAGCAGGATGCTGCCTTTCAGGCAATATTTTCGAAAGTCATATGAGTCAAACACCATGCCTACAGTCAAGTATGGCGTTGATAAGATCATGCTGCATTTACTAGCAGGAAATAGGCATCTTGTTATAATCAGAGATAGAATGGACAGTGCAAATGAACTGCTTCAGTTTGCTGAAAAACTAGAGCCCGATAGAAAATCTTTAGGCGAGATGAACACATGACCAAATTAACATGAAGTGGCTCAGATATGAAAGATAAATGCTCTGCCTTTTACTACCAAATTCAGTCTAATTTAGAGCATGTTGGTGTCAAGCAGACCAATATAGCACCAAAATCTTGAGACGTATCTATAAAAGATGTTTATGTGTATACAGTAATATGCAATTTAAACTATATGTTTCAGAAGCATAAACATTTGCACAACTCTAAAATATAATATAAAAATAAATAAATAAATAAAACTTGAAGCTATCATGTTATAGCCTATATAATTGCTCTTTGTTGACTTTGATTGCTTCCATTGTCCTCATTTGTAAGTCGCTTTGAATAAAAGTTTACATGTAAATGGAGTGTAAATTTAAAATAGTCCAGGAGGAGGACTGAAAATAGTTATGATGTGTGAAAAAGGAAGTAATCAACCGTACTGGCTTATTTTTTAGCAGACGCTCATTTGTTTTTGAAAGATGAGGTTGGATGCAGTGAGGTGGGAATGAAACAGTTGGTGCAGCATGTTTGATTCATTATTAGAAAAGCAGAGCCTTGACAAGGAGTTAAAGATTCTCTTGCTGACTGATTGGAAGGATGTGCAAATATCAGCAGTTGATATCCTGACATTTAAGTTGTGGCGTTTGAGCACAGCAGGGCTCTGGAGGATGGGCTGGAGGAAATATTGGTTTAAGCCAATGAGCAATTAAATTCATGGACAAAGACTGACCTTCAGGAGGAGGTTTTCAAGACCTTTAAAGAAAAATGTATAAAAACGTATTACTATATAGTCACAATTAGTTGTGTCAGAAAAGTGCTCTTTCCACTTTAATAATTTGATTGTAAACATTTATTTTTGAAAATTCGAAGCAATATATACATCTTGCAATTCTGTTTTTCCCCACCATGGAATATCCATAACCAGTGAAAGTCAAAAGATAGTGGTGATATTTTACCTCACAAATCAGACTTTTGTAATGCAAGATATAACACTTTAGTTTGCTGGTCCACTTTAGACATTCTACTAACAGTAAGTAACTTTGCAACTCCATGTCATCTAGCAGTCATTAGAGTATTAGTAGACTGTCTGCTTAACTTCTTCACTTTATTGTGATGGCTCCACAACATATTGACTATCAGAAACTTTGCAAGTATATGTCAACTTATTCTACTAACCTACCTTAAAAGTCTACTCTGAGAGTTTGCAAATTGATGAGAATTAGTTGACTTGTAGTTGACATGTACCAGGGCTCTCAAGTTTTAGCAAAAGTTTGGAGTAAGATTTTATCTGCTATAGGGGAGGAGCCACAAAATATTTGCACAGCAGCCCCTCTGGCCCACCCAATTCTCTGAAGTTATTGCT
>JAUMHG010000055.1:16757486-16789745 GCA_032359395.1 Enteromius anoplus
AGAAAGGGCAAATGACCTCCCGCTATGTTAGAGCTCACATACAGTACTGTTCAGTAATACTGATGTATCGAAACCGAGCCGTTACCGTGGCCGTGATACAAACCGAACCGTGGGCTCACTGTACCGTTGCATGCCTAATTTTGATAGTTAAAAATTTGAGCGGGTATTTGTGGGCTTTTGGGCTGGAAATCGTCAATCCAATCTGGCAACACTGTTGAAGACTAGAGTTATGGCTGCTGAACACTCAGCTTCTCCATTACAGGAAGGATGAAAAGCTGTCATATTCCGACTAGGTGATATTTTACTGAGAAAGTTGTCAAAAAGGTCAAATTCTGTAATAAAGGCGCACCAGACAGCAGTAACAGCAGATTTACCCTTCGTTATGGTATTCAACGAAGGTCAAAATAAATTAAAGCTGTTGGGAAATAAAATAATATGCTGCAATCACAGACATTCCTCTCTGGGTGGAATTCAGTTTATCAGAAGATGACATCGGTGAATGCTAAGAGACTGGTATTTTACAATTGAGCAACTTCTGAAAGTTCAGATCACAGACAATTACTTCAACCTCATATTTTATTTGGTCTTTCTTCAGGAGGTTATGGATTATATTTTAGCAGTATAAGAAACAAAGCATTTTAATGAAACTGGTCAAAGATAGCAATTTAATATTTTTACTTATTCCTGTTGTCAATTGATGAAGATGTTTATTTATTTTCTAATGAAAGTAATGATCTGAATAACATGCTGTGAAGCGTGCTGTGTTTAATGTTGCTTTTTTTTTTTTTTTTTTTTCTTCATTGCTTCAACGATTGAACATGATTCCATTGTTTCCGGGGTAATACCTTAATAGCTCTAATGATAACTCACCATTAGTTTCTTTCAGCCAAATAAATATTACCCAAAACATGGCACAGACAATCAGAGTAGAATATAATATGCAAAATGAATAGCACCACGAAATAATAATGTTTTACAAAAATCTAGTTAAAAAATGAGCATTGGGTTTTTAAAGTTCATGAAATTTCAAAAGGCAAGCTATAATTGACTCATAGCCAGCAATTAGGATTGCAGAAATGATTTGACTGTCAGTCAAAAGTTTGAATTCATTGAAACAATTTGGGTTTTGAAGGAATTCTCTTATGCTTGATAAAAAATAAAGTCGATTTTATTACATTCTAGAGAAATGTTTTCTATCTAGTATATTTTAAAAGAACTTTCAGCAACCATTACTTCAGCCTTTAGTGTCACGTGATGCTTTAGAAATATTTAATATGCTGATTTTATAAATAAATAAATACTTCTATCGAGCAAGCAGATATTAACAGGTTTCAAAAGATAAATTCTGTTTTTATACTTAATATTCGTTTTATTTTAATCATTCATTTTATATTTAAAAGTATGCGTTTCCATAAATATATTACAGTAAGCAAATGTTTTCAACATATTTAAAAATAATATAAGCAATCCATTTTAGTGACCTTCTTATGTCCTTAAGTGTGATATTGTCCGCTCTGATGAATTCGCATCTGTACATTATGGCCAGGGAGGCTCTCACAGCTGTCTTCCCAATGTTCTTTGCCCTCGTCTTTAGCGTCTCTTTGAATTATGGATTGAGTAGAACATATTTGCCTTAACATTTATCAATGAGCCAAGCTGAGTCTGGCACTGGACATCTTCCTCATGGCTGCCTCGTGCATATGAAAAAATGTTCTCTTTGTCTGCTAGATCAAGAACGGTGGTCAGCGATTGTTGAATTTGCCGGTGTAATGCAGGTGACAGGAGCAGCGCTGCAGTGGGAATATGAGTTATTGGAGTTCCATCAGTCAGGGTACTTTAGGAATTGTGCTCTTATTATAGTGTGTGGCCATTACAAAGGCCTTTATCCTGAGTGCACAAGCCGGGTCCATTAAATGGGGGCTTTCTGTCTGTCCAGTCTGTAGGCGCTCTTTCTATCAGCTGCTTTTTCAGATCTGTACATCCGTGCTCAAAACTCAAAGCCACAAGGGATGTTTGTGATTTTTTTAAGGCTACATTAAAGGTAGAAAAAAAACGTGGCATGTTTTTCACATGACAGATGCAGCTCTTGGCATGGACACTTTTGTCTTGGCAGTGGCTATTAAGGAATATTAAGGGCTTGAAATGGTTGATTTGCTGGTGGCTTATGCCAAGTTCCTCTAGCCTGTCCCTTGAAGTCTTTGACGTTACAAGAGAAGACAGTGCATATTCCTTGATGTGTCAATCACAAGATCAGTTCAGCGCTGGAAAACCAAGAACTTAGTAATTCTCTTGTGGTCACCAAAGAGTTGAATTGTTTAACCTCAGATAAACCTACCCACTACCATGTGTTAAAGTTTTTACTTCTTCAAATAAAGTGAGAAAAATACACAAGAATACAAAATATTATACATTTGAATTGATTAAAACTGTATTTGTCTTCTTTTTTTACGATATTTAGATATTTTTAGTTACACTAACTGTGAACTAAAATTCAAAAATGTTTGCTTAGCAATGAAATTGCTCTAAAGTGATATTTACAATGCTACAAATGATTTCTATTTCAAATAAAAATAATTTTTTAGTCATCATCATCATCATCAAAAAAAAAAAAGAAAGTATTACTGTTTTCACAAAAATACTTAAGCGGAGCATTGATAATAATAAATATTTTTGAGCGGCAAATCAGCCTAGTAGAATGATTTCTGGAGGATCATGTGACATTAAAGCCTGGAATAATGATTCTGAAAAGGTATTTACAATTGCAATAATATTTGACATTATTACTGTTTTCCTATATTTTCATTTAAATAAATGCAGCCTCGAACTACTGAATGGTATATTCATTACGATTTCATAATATAAATAGAATAAACAAGTTAATTAAATAAAGAAGAGTGATTAAGGCATGCATTGTGTCCTCAGTGCTATTTATTCATTTATTTATGCTATGTTTATTACTATTTTGTCTGTTTCTGTCCAAAAATAATATTCACCAGACAAAATGGAGTGGTTTATTCCTCCCGTTTAGTGAAAGGATTACAGTCATGGTGTGGCGGTAATTGAGGCATCCGTGATTCAGAGTTAAGTGCCCTTGCTAATGAAATTGTGTTTATGATATACTGATTCACATCATAGGGAGCTAGGTAGTGGATTGAGACACAGCCTGAAAATGATCCCTCATCAGTGTCGAATGGAGTTATGCAGGTTGGGCAGCCGACCAGCAATTATGCATGGACTATTTGCTATATCGATTGTAAATTAAGTAGTAATCAGCTCCTACATTACAGTAAATGATTCATGCACGTTTACCTCTTACTAGTCGTGCAGATAAAAGTTACACCCATCAAATATATATGCATCTTTTGGTATCTTGTTCTTTTCATCTTGACAGTAGTGCAATATCTTCATCGAATGATTCAACGGCAATCTTAAATAATGCAGAGAGAGAGAGATTGAAAGCTCTGTCGGGTTTTGTTGAACTATGATAAAGGGCATGGTATATTTTTACAGATTTTTATGCATTCAGTGTTTTCAGAGCTCCGAATCGCATAAGGCCTTCGTTTGCTGTGCAAAACAGTCAATTGCAGCTGATCGGATTCTGTGGGAGGTTCAGAAACTACAGGTCACATTCGTGGATGCCCTCGCAGACTGTTATCCACAATGCACCATTTTGAGTAGCAGTAGCTAAAACAAGAAAAAAATGTTGTGCGGGATTCGCAAACAAGAGAGGTTAGGTGGCATTTTGGGAGAGTGAGAACATCCAGTGAACAAAGCTGTGAAACATGAGATTGCATAGCCCAAAAATGTGTGACCAAATTAAAATATAGCTGCTGTCTACTATATATTATATATAGTATAAAAAACAGCATATTCTGGTTAGGTATCTTTTAAAGCTGGGATGCTGGTTTGAACTGGTTTAAACTGGTCTTTGCTAGGTTGTGCTGATCCTTTGCTGGTTTATGTTGGTCCTTTGCTGGTTTATGCAGGTTCTTTGCTCATTTAAACTGGTCATGTCCCTGCTAAAAAACAAACAAGCACAATAGAAACCATCACAGATGTATATATATATATAAATATATATATATTTTTTTTTTACCAGTGAAACCATTACAAAATACCTTTTTGCAGTGTGTTTTGGGCACTTTTCCAATAGGATTTAACGTCCCACCAATAGAATCCATCACATACCAGTAGACACATTATACTTTCCGTTAAAACCAATACAATTTCCATTATAACCATTAAATCCATTCCATTTTCTCTTGTGTTTCGGGCAGGGTTCTTTTGTCTTTTAGCAGCATAAACCAGCAAAGATTTATTAAACCAGCATCCCAGCTTCAAAACATATAGGGTTCGTGACCAAAAAAAATGTCTATTAAAAATATTTAGAGCATTGGAATCGTATTTGACGAATGCTAAGTGAAACGTACCTATTATGAACTTCTGGTTACATAAGAGATCATTTATGCTTCTCTCACGTATAATCTTCTTAAAATTTGTCTCCTTTCGAGATCACTACCATTAGCAAGCTGATCTCGCAAGCTCAATCATTGCTCAACATCTATAAACTGCCTGAGCACCATGCACGCACCTTTCACAAATAAAAAAAAACAGTTCAATACACCCCAGTAACAACAGATCTCATTTTATTTTATCTATAAAACCACAACTTGAATAGTGGGGAAAAATATTAATGGACGGAGATATGTGACCACAATTACGAGCAACAGACCTGTTGTTAAAGCTGTGTTATCCATGCCTTCTGAAGGTGTTTTATCTTTTCATGAAATACCAACTTTTCAGAGAATCCTTTGTTAAACGTGATTGGATGGCACAGATTAGTGCTTCGATGAAAAATGGTCTCTGAGAATTCGCAGACTACATAATGGTATCATGACATTTAAACATAATCCCAAGCAGTTGCCTGGGCTGCGGATCTATTCAGCCGCTTTAATGCTTCCATTGCGCTTTCATGAGCTTCGTCTATAATAAATCTGCCTGATTTATTTTGCGTGAATGTTTTAGGCACCTAAGTGAGGAGAAATGAAAATACTGAAAGCTGCGTATTTGCGCTGCAGCTTATTGCCTCTTTGACGTGCATTAGGCTGTAAGCACCGGTGGGCTGCATTCAAATGCACTTGTTTATTTTGTCAGAAAAACAGAATCGGGCCACGGCTCTCCCAGGCAGCCTGTGACGGAACTGGCATTGGGCGGTCTGAACTGTGTGTGGGTGTGTGGATATTCAAGATCATGTAGGCCTGTGTGTGTCTCTCTCGGCAGCAAGGCTCCTTCGGCAGCTCGACATAGACAACTTGAGAGTGCCATCTAGGTGCTGTATGTGGTACTGGCAGATGAGCTCATTGTGAATTTATTCAGCAGGCTTGGATCTCTAAACCCACTCCAAACTGAGCAATACGTTTTGAATTCATTTTGATCTTTTTCTTTTCTCTTTTATTGATGTCTATATATTTTTTATTATTATTATTGGCATTTTTTATCTATGTCTAACCAAAGTAAACAATATATTTAGCCTTTTTTTCCTGCTTGTTTACATACAGTTAATTCAGATGCTGGTAAATACCTGGTAAAAGGTTGTGACCACCTTTAATGAATACATAATTTATCTATGCATAATTATATGTACATTTTAAACATATACCTATTTATTTGGACATTAAACAGGTATTTAACATGCTATTTAATCTATTAGATTTTCATATATTGTACTGCACTTTTAAGGATGGAAATTCCTGCTGTGTTCAAAATTAAATACTTCCCTAACATATAGTGTGCAGAAAACAGCACTGCAATGGAGTAGTACACATCCTAAATACATAGTATTTGAAAAACAGTAGGTTTTATTGCTTCCTTTGAGGTGTACATTCGATGGATTTATTAATAGCTGTTAGTAAGTTGTTAGTAAGGTCCCATAACAACATAGCAGATTTAGTACACATGAATTTATTTATATTGGCCATACTTACTTCATTTAAATTCCTATGCTATAACCATTTAAATGTAGTACTAAAGCAGTATAAGATTTCAGATGCACAATTTAGAACTGTATTGACGTTTCTAATTCTTACACAGATGAATCAACACTCAAACTACTTTGCTTTAGTAATCTGCTGTTAACTAGAGAAGCACAGATGGGCGAGTTCGGGGCATATTCCTGCTGAGATTGTGTGTGTGTGACTTTTTGGTCATGAGTGATATAAAAATGATTTTGCTGTAAGCTGAGCATGGGACATACTCAGACCTGATATTGGAAATGTAAAGTCAGTGAGCTATGAAACAGGGCCTATCTTTTACGTCACTCCGGCCAAAATCATTATAATGCCCAGTGTCCTGTGTAAAATCTGAGTTAAGGGGAATGCGGCATTCTGTAAAAAGAGGCTTTAACAATTACATGCTTGATTCACCAGATTATGCTAATAATACACTCCTCTGAAATTGACGTTACCCGTAACACGGCTTTCATCATCCAAACAAAACAACATTTTGGTATAGCCATTGCTCTTTGCAATCAGCTCCATCCCTTTCTCTGTGAAGCCTGAAAACTGCGTGCCATCTCGAATTGATGTTGCCATCCTGCTTCAAAGCGTATGCCAGAATGCACCCAGCTCACACAGAAAGGTTGCGGGGAAGTGGGGAAGGTTTGCCATTGCGTGGAACCACTTACAAACCGTATGCTGGACAGAGTTATATGATGAGATGACTAGCTCAGATCAGGGTTATTGGATACTGAGGGTGGGCAGGAAAGGGGAGAAGGATTTCTTGCAAGGTTACACACGTCAGTCAGTCAGTCCGCTTCCTTGACTATCAGAGCACTCAAGCAGAATGTTTCACTTCTGGAGAGATAGTAAGATAAAGTTCTGCCTAAAGTGTCAGCTGTGTGTGAAGTGGGTTAGAGGATCACTGAACACTTCACTTAAAGGGATAGTTCGCCTACAAATGAAAATACTGTCATTTACTCACCCCACGTATGGTTTTCTTTCTTCTATGTTCTAGCTGCTATTTTCCTTATAAGAGAAAGAGCATTGAATTGGTCGAGATCTGAAATGTATCATAAAAAAAATAGCACTTTTAACAATTTATACACTGTATTTCAATGCTTCTGAAGGCGTATTATAGCTTTATGTAAGAAATAGATTGACAAAGTTGTCATTCACTGAAAGTCTTCTGCTGACATGCAATTTTTAGTCTATACCGTCCATTTCAGCACTTCAGTGGAGGAAAATAGCGTCAAGAGCATTCTTTAAAAATTCTGTTAATAAGTATATAAAACTGTATTTCAATGACATGAAGGTCAGTTATTCTTTATATATATATATATATATATATATATATATATACATATATATATATTAAAAGTTCAGATGCAAAAGCCTCTAAATCTTATTCAAAAATGTAAAAGTAATAAATATAAATTAATAAGACTAGTGGATGCAAATATTATTATTAGTAACACAATTGATAACATTACACATTTTGGGTAATAAAATGAGACTGCTTTATTGTGTGCTTAGATTACTTTTGACCTAACTCGTGACCTTTATCACCTAACTTGTTGGATCTAACTTGGTTTATTGTTTTAATCTTGCACTGTATTGATATAAAAAATGTAAAATGTGAAATATGTACGGTGGCCAAGAGAGCTCAACGCACTGCAAACTTAAGAAATCACAGAGAGGCGCTGCAAACACAGAGAGGCGCTGCAAACACACAAACGCACTGCAAACACAGAAACGCGCTGCAAACATAGAGAGGCGCTGCAAACACATGAATGCACTGCAAACACAGAAACGCGCTGCAAACACAGAGAGGCGCTGCAAACACACGAACGCACTGCAAACACAGAAACGCGCTGCAAACATAGAGAGGCGCTGCAAACACACGAACGCACTGCAAACACACGAATGCACTGCAAACACACGAACACACTGCAAACACAGAAACGCGCTGCAAACATAGAGAGGCGCTGCAAACAAATGAATAAACTGCAAACACAGAAACGCGCTGCAAACATAGAGAGGCGCTGCAAACACACGAACGCACTGCAAACACAGAGAGGCACTGCAAACACACGAACGCACTGCAAACACAGAAACGCGCTGCAAACATGGAGAGGCGCTGCAAGCACACGAATGCACTGCAAACACAGAAACGCGCTGCAAACATAGAGAGGCGCTGCAAACACACGAATGCAATGCAAACACAGAAACGCGCTGCAAACATAGAGAGGCGCTGCAAACACAGAAACGCACTGCAAACACTGAGAGGCACTGCAAACACACGAATGCACTGTAAACACAATAACGCACTGCAAACACAGAAACACGCTCCAAACACAGGGATGCGCTGCAAACACACGAATGCACTGCAAACACAGAGAGGCACTGCAAACACACGAACGCACTGCAAACACAGAAATGCACTGCAAACACAGAGAGGCACTGCAAACACACGAACGCACTGCAAACACAGAGAGGCACTGCAAACACACGAATGCACTGCAAACACAGAGAGGCACTGCAAACACACGAACGCACTGCAAACACAGAAATGCGCTGCAAACACAGAAATGCGCTGCAAACACAGAGAGGCGCTGCAAATACACGAACGCACTGCAAACACAGAAATGCGCTGCAAACACAGAAATGCGCTGCAAACACACGAACGCACTGCAAACACACGAACGCACTGCAAACACACGAACGCACTGCAAACACAAAAATGTGCTGCAAACACACAAACGCACTGCAAACACATTAACGCACTGCAAACACAGAAACGTGCTCCTAACACAGAGAGGCGCTGCAAGCACACGAACGCACTGCAAACACAGAGAGGCACTGCAAACACGCGAACGCACTGCGAACACACGAACGCGCTGCAAACACAGAAACGCGCTGCAAACATAGAGAGGCGCTGCAAGCACACGAATGCACTGCAAACACAGAAACGCGCTGCAAACATAGAGAGGCGCTGCAAACACACGAACGCACTGCAAACACAAAAATGTGCTGCAAACACTCGAACGCACTGCAAACACAGAAACGCGCTCCTAACACAGAGCGGCGCTGCAAACACACGAATGCACTGCAAACACAGAGAGGCACTGTAAACACATTAACGCACTGCAAACACAGAAACGTGCTCCTAACACAGAGAGGCGCTGCAAGCACACGAACGCACTGCAAACACAGAGAGGCACTGCAAACACGCGAACGCACTGCAAACACACGAACGCGCTGCAAACACAGAGCTGTATTCTGATTACAAGTATTTATTTTAAAAATGAATTGAATCTAATTACAATAATTACATTTTTGGAGTCTGATTACATAATCCAGATTACATGCAATCAGTGGCTAACGACTGCATACTTTATGTTTTTTTTGACCTACAAAGCATTATACGTTTATCATTTAGGATGTTGTCTATAAGGCAGCTTCCAATGTAGGCGTCAGGCAGCTCGCTAGGTTTTGGCAGCAAGTCGTGGATCTGTCCTTTAAAAAAGGATTTCAAAGGTCTGTGTGCTTGGAGGAAACCGTGTGTCAGTGTTATATTGAAACAATACGAGGACGCAGGGTTTGTTGACTGGCAGGCCATTTGTCATTCGAACCTCATGATTTCTCTCACCTCCCTGCTCGACAGAAGGTCTGCGATCTGTGCCCATATGCTTTATTACCGTTATTATCATTGGCTGAATGAAATATTCACACGATAAGCTGAACGTAATGGATCATTGCGTGACGCTCCCTTAGACTGCAATTAATACTGCTCATTTTGCCGCTTTTATTTTTTTTTGGTGAGTAATTGGCCTGTACTGAAATATTCTTGATATTGACGCCTTGAGAAATCTTTCGAGCAAACCATGAATCTCATCTCCTCGCCGCAGCAGTTTTGTAACGATTGTATTTCAGCTCGCTTATTTGGCTTAAATCCCTGTGTCCCTAGCGTGGAGCATCAGCTCTATACAGCAAGCATTTAGGCTGAATTGAATGTGATTGCCAACAGTGAGAGCAGTGGGCGGACAGTTCCAGTCGAAAAAAAAATGTCCTCCCACCTTATGCTGTAACCCTTTTGAAAAGAACCTCTGAGTTATTTTGAAAAAGCTTTTCCACTTAAATCAAGGCACAATTGCTCACCACAAAAGAGGCCTGAAATCCTTCAGAAATTTTTAAAATAATGTACGGGCAAAGGAACAAGTGCAGACCTGTTTCTCGTCATGATTCACTAGCCATTAAGTTATTCCAGGTGCATTCTGGGTTAACCAGTCAAAAGTGCGCCCTGAAAATGAGGTTTGTGTCTGTCTGTGGTGGTGGTTCCACGGTGCAAGATTTGTGACGGGGTGGGAGGGTAAATTGCTTGTCTTGAAAGAACTGAAGGTGATGTACGAGGCAAAGCTTTGAAAGGTTCTTTAAGGCGTTGATAAATCTCTGTCTTCCCATCTGGCTGCTTTTAATCTGAGCTAGATGCCGGAGTACGAGCGTTTCCCTTTTCTCTGCGTTGACAGGCCGGTGAGTACTGCCTCGCATTCACTGCGGTAGACAAAATAGTTCCTTTAGAGGGAGCTTTATTTTTGCGGCAGGCCATTAAAAATAGATAAACCTATAAGCAAGACCTACAAACCAGACAGTGTCCAATCAGTTGTTGTTGTTTTTTTTTTATTTTTTTATTATGCACAATGCCGCTGGCACAAGCCGAGAATTCATTTCAGCAAAATTTTAAGGCACCTATCAGCACTTTCTGAATTGCTGAAACTTAGGGAAATCCCTACAAAGTGTACATCACCAAAAGGATTTTAGTTTTTCAATTACTCTAGAAAGAAGCTACAACTTTTATATCTCCCTCAGTTATTGGATCATCATAAACAAACCCTGTTTTCACATGTTTCGATCTGCGTTTGTCAAGTCTTCTTTAGGCAGTCTGGTACGTTTTTCCAACAAACACTGATGCAATCTGACAAGTTGAATAAATGTAACTAAATAAATCGCATGTATAAGCTCTGAAAGTACTTCAACCTCCTCTTTTTTAGGCACTTACTGTGGAGGCATTTGAAATGGTTTGAAATGTTTCTCTGAGTTAACGCTAATCTTATTAGCAGTCTTATGATGTAAATAGAAGCCGCTGCTTTTTGAATGGAAACTTCGATGACATTGGCCATGTCTCACACCTCCCCCTCAAGCCGGACACAAGTGTGTTTCTCTTTGAGAAACGCCTACTTTGATAGCTAGTGTAATGTCTGTAGTAGTGATAGCGTTGAAGTTGCCCACTGGTTTTGCTCATTTATGTTGGCATGTTCACATGCATTATTAAATGTTATCCTGTGTAAAATAAATTTAAAATAGATATGTTATAACTTTTTCACCTCCTCTAATGTGTACAGGTTCCACTGTACAGCTTCATCAAATTATTTTATATATATATATATATTTTGTTTGTTTTATTTGGACACCGTTTTTAGGTTTTCGGTTATTTATGTATTAAAAGTGTACCTGATTAGTTATATTTACACAATTATATTTTGTAAAAAAAACTTTAGGTTTCTTCTTTTTTTTTTTCTTGTTTTATTTTATTTATTTATTTTATGATGCCTGGTGTTGAGCTAGCTATGGTTTTCAGGTTTTATAAGGTTTCCCATATTTAAAAATTAAAAGCTGAAACAATTGAGACCAGGAGGCCACAGAAAAAAAAAAAAAACATGCGGTATAGTTTACCATAATTTGGTGAAAAGAACGTGACTATTGATATGTATTTCAACAAACATCTCCATTTGCTCTTAATTTAATCTGGTTATTTTATTGTTCCCCTGGAGAGATAATTCAGATTTAATAGATTTTTTTCATTTTCCTAAAAAATTTGTGCTTACTTCTCTCATCCATAGAAATAAATGAATATTAACGACTGCGGCTGCCCTCTTCTCACAGTAAATCAACATAACAGCTGCGAGGTAAAGTCATAATTATAAAAAGGACACTGAGTTACAGAGTCCAAGATCAAATTCAGACTTGTACTGTTGTCAAGTGTATTATGCATAAATTTGTCTTTGTACAAGAACAAGTCATGTAGCACACATCTGCGCTGTCACTGTTTGTAGCTGTAACCATATTGTCAGTAAATATTTCATAGAATAATGGACTTCATTGAATTTCACAAGGTCCTGTTTGTGCCTCCGGTCTGCCGTTAAGCACCTCTCGCCCGAGGAAAACCATTCACAGAGCGTATTCTCAATAGCAAGAGCTTTTGGTGTGTTTTGCAAGATTACAGAGTGCAGAAGCAACCTTTTGAAACATCCAACCGACACGCTCCCTCTCTCTGGATCATTATCTTGTGTGAACATTCATCACTTCCCTCATTTTATGCAGGATTTCAACATCATCATAATTTAAAAGGCTTTCTGTGCTTTGAATATGTATGTTTCTCCTTCATGTATGACACTGGGAATGGATCTCGACGCCTTTATGCATGCATCTTTTTCATGCTCTTTTCTCTTCGTGTTCCATCGGGTCTCCTACTCGCTTTTTCTCTCCCCACCACATCCACTTTCCCTCATTCTGGCTGTTACGATAGAACAGCTTCTCTTTTTTTTTTTTTGGTCAGAACAAGCGTACATATAATTTAGCTGCTCTTTAGCCACGGAGCAGAAAGCGAGCTGGAGTCTGAATCACTCGGGGTGAATCCCTTTAGACAGCATGTCCCCTATTTTTCAAGTCATTGTCAGAGAAAAGAGCAGAGCCATCCATTCCCATCTAAAGTGGATCGAGGGCCAGCACATACAGTAGATAGCTGTCTGCTTGGACTGTAGTAAAGATAGCATGGATGCCATCTATCATGAGTTGCTACTTTGGAAGACATCATAAAATTCTTGCTGTTCCAGCATCAGAAGGCGAACATTTGGGCTGAGCTTAGTGCCTCTGGTTCTTGTTTGATCACCACAGCTGCTTTGGGCCCCTGGCTTTTTTCTGGCGGCACCCGTACTGAACCTCTGATGGAACAAAGGAAAGTTCTAGCTGCACCTGAGGTTTCTTATACCATAAATCAAGCGAGGACTGTTTCTTTCTCTCTTTTTTTGTGGCCCTACATCATCTCACAGGATGTTTTTCCTTTTAGTTCAAGACCTCTAGAGCTTTGCACTTCTGCATATCAAGGCAAAAGCAGCACACGGGTTGCACCAAACAAGCATAAAAATAAATAAAGAGCCGTGCAAGTAATAACTGTGCCAAGGGTGCAATGATGTTTGTTCCTTTAACTACTGTCACTTATAGCCTGACTACGTCAGACGTATTTCCGCTCAATTTCAGTTCGCGTCTGTACTCAGTCTGATACAGCAAACCATCTCCCAGTTTCTCTCCAGCTCTGAAACAGCCTGTCCAATCAAAGAACAGAGTGTTTAGTTCACATTTTGAGGTGATGTTGTGGCCCTACTTCTGACAGGTCTTGGGAAAAGACTAAGATTGAGGGAGGCCAAAGTTCGACAAGGTGGTATGGGATGGTGATACGTGATAGGTTCACGCTTTGTGATTGGCTTAAAGATTCACCAATAATTTTATACTTCAGATGCTAAATCACATCCAAAAAATTGTGTATACTTTGTATTTATTATGTATACTGTATATCAATAAACATACATGCATGTATAAATTTAAGAAAAATATGATTTTTTATGAAATATATATAATATAAATGAAATTAATATAAATATATACAGTACACGTAAATACATGTATATTTTTTTTAAATATGTGCTCTGTATTCATGTGTATTAATATATACATAATAAATATAGATATAATATAGAATACACCCTCTATTACAATTAGTTTGGATGCGATTAATCGTGACATATATATTTGTGTGTGTGTGTGTGTGTACAAATATGAAGATTATAATTTTGTACAAAAAAGGTAAAGTAGCGTATATGCCTAAAAAAACAATTACTGTTAAAGCATTTATGATTATAAGGTATTAAAATATCAATATACATTTTTTTAGACTTTATTTTTTTATTTGTGAGTTAATGAGTGATGCACCAGTTTAGGGCTGCACGATTTGAGAAAAAACCTAATTGCGTTTTTTCTGACAAATACTGCGATTGCGATGCGATTTTTGTGTTCCAAAACCTAAAATTATGAATAAAATATGTTGTTACGACACAGAGGGTTAAATAAACTACATACATAGTGATTGAGGTAATGAGATTGTTTGATGCTTCGTGATTTCCTTTGGATCTGGCCACGGCACGTCGACATATTTTACATTTAGCACTCTTTTGCTCCACGTCGTTCTTCGCAAATCCAAAATAAGTTCAAACAGCTGAAGTACCACCCTTTTTGTTAACCAAGTGCTCCCTCGCTTCCTCTCCCGTCACCGAAGAAGTGCCAGTTACAAGCTTTTTCTATGGGCACAATTCGAGGGACACATTGTGTGTTAGCTTCTTTGCTGGTGACAGAAAGCCGGTGTACTGCATACAACCTTGTTTACATTGCAATTTCTAATTGGCCAGCAAGCCAGGAACGCGAGATTCGACCATTTTGATTTGCTTAGGTTAGGTTACTGCGGGAGTTAGCAACCTCAATATCGATGCGATAAAGGTTAATCGTGCAGCCCTACACCAGTTTTTAAAGTTTTTTGAGAGTTATACTTAGTTACCAAGGAGACAGCAATGTCAGTAAAGAACATCTTGAGATGAAATATGAGAAATGTGAGGTGTGAAGACAACAAAGGAAAAGCAAAGTAAATATCACTTGTGAACAGATTTTTTTTATTATGTGTCATTTGTAGTGAAGCTGTAATTTTGACAAATCAAGCAAAAAAGTGTGGAAAAAAAGCTTTTTAGACACAAATATCTAGCTATGAAATTCTTAGCGAGACAAAGCATTGACAGTAAAAAAAAAAAAAAAAAGTGACTTTGTAGGAGGGTAAAAACACATTCATCCACTGCTACTGGACGCAATAAACAAACTAGTGAGAATGTGAAAAGTATGTTTTTTTTTTTTTTTTGAGAGAGTCATTTCAACGGGGTCAAAAGGTACCCTTATTTGTAGTGAACAGTTCTGTCTAACAGATGGACTCTCTCAGATCAAAGGCCTCATGCGCGGTCACACCGACTAAAGAGCTCCGTATTCTTCACACTTCAAACCTCACAGCTGCCTTGATTACAGCTTTCAGCAGCACCTCTTGTTCGGTGGTGTTGGGGATGTGTTTGGTGAGCTCTTCATCGTTTTGATGATATTTGTGCTTTAAGCTCTGTGATTTTGACCCCTGACCCCTACTGCGCTCCAGTAAACTCACAACAATGTTACTGTCCTCCCTTTCCAAACAGATTCTCTTTAAATATGGCAGCACTCATAGGCGATGCGTGAAGTCACGTGCCCCCTTTAGTCGGTGTAAAACATAATGTAGATCTTGTAATCTGTTCATTTAATTAAACATTTCAATGCAAACACAGCACAGCTCTCAATCCTAATGATTACTTGACTTTATTTATTTGTGCATTTGATTTAAAATTTAGCGAAAGGGTGTTAGGATTAAGTGACAAGCTCTATTAAAATACTGCTAATCATCCACATAAGTGATATTTGCTATATATGAGTGACTGTTAGCATCATTTACTTGACATTTCGCTGTCTTACAGCTGTTTGCTGACGGAAAGCAAAATACCATGGATCTACATTTAATGAATCCCTTTTTAAATAGTTATTTTAACTTTTTTTGTAGTTTCTCCCCCTCTCTTTCTCTGACTTACTGTTGCCATGGAAACGTTCTATTGTAGAAGGGATGCTAAAGGATTCATTAGGTCTGTAGAGAGTTTGTTATTCTTCCATTGAACAATTGAGACTCAATCAGTGTAGCCTGATATAGCTTACTGTTTCTAATGGGAATGTCTCTTTCTGACGACATGGATGCGTTCTCTCTGATACCGAAGTATATTGCTTGTGTTCCAAAAGATATTTTGTCATCTCTGCTGAAAAGACCAGTATAAAAACCAGCCTGGTTTGTCTCATTTTGGATAACCATGAAAGTTAATATGCTAATTAATGAGAGCCCCAGTTATCTCAAAGTATATACTGTACTGATGACCCAACTGCTGAGAAAATAAATATCATAGCTTTTAGTTATCAAAGGTACACAAGTATCCTGGTGTTAAAGGAACAGTTCACTCAGAAATTTAAATTTACTCATTGCTCATGTCGTTCCAAACCTGTGGCTTTCTTTTGTGAAGCACAAAAGAGGATATTTTGAAGGGTTCAAGATAATAATAATAATAATATTAATACATTTTATTTTTAATGCACTTTTCATTAGCAAAATCCCAAAGTGCCACACTAAAAAAACAACATCCACAAAATCTAATCACAGTTACAAAGTCTTTAAAAGTGTCTCTAATTGTAACTCGCAATTGGACAGGAAGATGGTTCCAGAGCTGTGGGGCAACAGAGCAAAAAGCTTGACCCCCGATAGTACTTAGTAAAGGGAACTTGAAGAAGCATGCTGCCTGGTGATCTGAGGATACGATTGGAAGTTTGTAAACTGACCAGATCTTGAAGATATGAAGGCGCCTGGACAGAAATTAATTTATAGGTTAACGGAAGAATTTTATATTCGATCCGGGAAGAAACAGGGAGCCAATGAAGTGATTTGAGGACAGGAGTGATACAGTATGTTCAAATTTCCTTACTCTCATAGTATAGTAGATAGTATTGGAAAGCACTGATTTTCATTTTATGTTCCACAGAAGCAAGAAAATCAAACAGATTTGGAAAGAGATGAGGGTGACTGAATGATGAAAGAACGTGAAGCCCTATTTTCAATTTCCTACTATATTGTAACTTTTAAAAAAAATTGTCTGCAGCCAACTGAGAAAATCAAAAAGTGTTCTTAAAATCTTTCTCCCAAAACACACTGATTGTGTGCAAACATGAATCAGACCAAATCATTTAATAAAATTTGAGACTTTATTTCAGACATGGTGTATGCCTATTCACTGATTTCTACAAAGTAGACCAAATACATCATATTGTTCTAATATTAAAGCAGTACTTCACCCAAAAATGAAATCTTTTACTCATGCGCTTCCCTTGTTGCACCCAATGACATCAAGATTCCCTGACCCTGCATCAGAAGGTGTCGTATTTGATTTGGGAGCTAGCAGGGGTTATGATTTTTAGTGAGAAATGACGTCTATTCTCCACACAAAGCTATATCTGAAAATTTCAGACCACTTAGAATATATAGCTCAGGAGAGGTATGGACCACTTTTCTGTTACTTGTATGATGCTTTTTTCATTTCAGAGCTTGACAGCGCCGCAATGCTGGTATTCATTAATTTTTAACCTTTTGACTTCCACGGAAGAAGAAAAAGCCAAGCCATATGGGTTTGAGATTACATGATTAAATGATGACAGAATGTTCATTCTTGGGCGAGATTAGCAAACCAAACAACTGTTCACCCGAAACGCAAATCTGAAAATGTAGATATGAAGAAATTTCACATTACGTCACTAGCTCACCAGTAGATCTTCTGCAGTGAATGGAGCCGCCAGTTGTCCAAACAACTCATCTCAATAATCCAATCCAGCAATTAATGCCTTGTGAGGTAAAAGCTGCGTGTTTATGAAAAACGCATCCGTCATTACAGCATATTAACTTGAAGCATTGCTTCCGGCCAAAACCCAAGTCTATATAATCCATAATAATGCTTCCTCCGGTGAAAACCTCAGCTGTTGTCCTCTCACATCAAAATCCACTAACATATTTGTTTAGAACAGTGCTTGATCTGTGCATATTTCTCTCCTTATTAAACAAGATGGCTTTTTTCACTGGAGTATAATGGACAGAGGGCTTGTATTTTAGCCAGAAGCAATGGTTTGACGTTAAAAAAAACGGACCGCTTTTTGCTTTACAAGATGTTAATTGATAGGCTGGAGTCATGCTGTTTTATCAGCTTTCTAAGGATGAGGTGTTTGTCAGCCATTCATTATGATACTAAATACTAAATTCCTCCAAATCAATTCCGACGAAGAAAAAGAAAAACATATACAATTCCTTATTTATTATCCCTACACACATTCCCACTTGTAACATCTTCAAACAAAGTTCCAGCGTGGCATTGTGTCAGAGAAATAAAAATGTGTTGCTTGAGGACAGCCCCTTGCCAACCACACTAACAATGTTTTTGGGACTTATGTTGCAGTGTGACATTGCTATAATTTATACAGTGTGTTATGTTCTGTGGGCATGGACGAGGCACTGCTTTGTATTTGTTTGTTTTTGTTTTTTTATTATTTATTTTTTTAAGTTGTACTGGAGAAAGCAGAAAGGGAGTGTGGAAATGCTCTGGGCCCACGTGGGTCAAGGACAGAGCCGTCAACATGTGTATGACCAAATGGCGATAGCAGTCTTCCATAACTGCATTATGCTTTTAAATACACAGCCTTTGACCTCAAACCTTTGCTTCTCGCTGTTGCAACATCCAGGTTTCTGTTCTTCTGGTGTTAAAGTTGAAGTAAAAGACATCTTGCTTTCTTTTACTGTACCTCTCACATCAGTGAAGTAATTCCCAATTAGCAATGGAAGCATGGCTGTGTCTTATTGCTTTTCTTCTGTTTCAACTACGTCTACGAAACATGCATCGAATACAAGAGCGCATCCCCCTAAAGATGTTTTATCCATGGGTTGAGACGAGTAAAACAAGAAGGACGTTTCATAGAGGGGAACCAATTACGCTGTATTTGTTTCTGACAAAACAGTTTTAATGAATTAATTGATTAGGATAAGAACAAAGAGAAATTAGCTATATTGTTGTGCTGAAAAGAGTGTAATTAATCCAAAACGCGTGATACACAGCTTAGCATACAATTGCGAGATAATTCATCTTTTGATATTCTGTAAGATATAATGGCACATAATTCCTTTACTAATTCTGGGTCTTAACTAACTAATTATTCCAAAAGCCTGAATCTGTTGCAGGCACTGTGGATCAATCTAGCATGTCCATGACACCCCCCTTCCCTCGCCACCTCCCCTTCCTTCCTCTGTGGCTTTCCAATGGCTTACACATTTTCCTTTCTCTCTCTTTTTTTCTTTTTTTTTTATCCTTTCTTTTCTGTTTGTTTTCGGGAGGGGAGGGGTGGAGGTTAATTTAAAACGTCTTTGTTAAAAAGCCAATGTAAGTTGATTTTGCATGTGTTTCTATGTGTCATAGCTGTGCTTCTAAGCTCAATTAATACTCCCAGCTCACCACTGATAAACCGTTCTGTGCACTGTTCTTTGCTTTCCTAGAAAGGCTAAAGCTAAAAAAAAGACAAGAGTGACAAGTTAACTAAAGCTGTCCATGTGTGATATACTTTTACTTTGTTTTAAAGCCATGTACTGCGAGCCACCTCTACGTTCCAGAATTGTGCTAAGCTCTTTTTTTCCCTTTTCTCTCTCTCTTTCTGAAGATTTTGTATCAAAGCCTAGTTTTCATGAACCTCTATTCTGTCCCTAGAATATGGAATGATCGGAGAACATACTGTAAAAAGTCAGCGGCCAAGATCAGTACATGACACAAAGGGCCTACAGGAGCGAGATGAATCTGCTAAATTTATGGCACAAACTGGTAATACAATAGTTATGCTTCTTTCCTTTCCTATGTAAACTAAACTTAATTTTCATCTTAAGTCACTTGCATGCTATCTTCTGTACTGCACCTTTAAGTGACAATGTTTATTTATCATATTTATTTTTTGTCCCTCTTCCACTTGGTTAAAGCGTTGAGGAAAAACAACCCGAATTGGCCATTTCTGCAAACTTGCACCATGCTCAATTGGGCTTCTGGTTTCTATTTGTTTTAGTCCATTTTTAGGACTTTTTTAACCCCTAAAAGCAAGAAATATAACCCAGACTGGTTAAACCTGAGATCAATTACATGACAATTAAGTGGGTAACGTTTAACAGTAAACATTTGTGTTTATCCAGCTATCTAAAGAGGAAATAACCCTGATATATTACCTTTTAAAGTGCCAAAAAACAAGGCCTGTAGAAACCTGAAGATGTTTCTCTTTCTTTTCCTTTGCTTTAATTCTCTGTTTTTCTTTAGTTTGATTTGATTTGTTTCCTGCATGAACTCTGTAGATATTACGGGGAGGGACGTTAAGCAGCCATCTTACCTTGTTTTAAGTTTTGCACCTTTTTGTATATTTGTGACATTTGTGTAGCACTTAATATCGTTTAAGTTGCAAATCATTGTGCATACTAAACCTTAACAACCTTGTTTCCATTCCAATCGGTCTTTTATGTGTTTATTTATTTCCATTTATAAATGAAATTCTGAACAGACTGTCATTCATCCTGCATTTAGTTTCTCATTTTCAGATCGTCTGAGCTGTTGTACCACTTCATCCAGAGTTGATCCACCTTTCAATCTAATCTAATCGCTGAGAATTGCAGAGGAAATTGCCCATATGTAACCCAAGGTCATTGCCAGTGGAGTCTCTGCAAGTTAGCACAAACAAACCAATCTTGAGTGTACATTTTGAGCATATAAACCTAAATTATTTCATTCTCATTAAACTGTTTTTACAAGACTTGACTGAAACATAAAAGTTAATCGTTTTTCCTTTGCATACGATCCCTTTATTCAGCATCACATTGCAATTGGATTGTTATATTGTGGATATTGATAACATGTGCTTGTAGGGAGCTCATTAAATGTTTGGCAGTGTCAAATTCTCTGAAAATCAAATGTCTTATTAGTGCTTGGTCTGGCCATGCAATTGCTCATTGGGAATTATAGAGTGCAGTATTTAGTGAACAGATATAAACTCTACAAAGCTAAGCTCTATATGAGTGCCAGAAAGCAGCTCATGCTTTTAAACCAACAATTATAACAACTTTATATAGCAATCATGTATTCTAAAGCCAGCGAACAATGCCAGTGATTGAATTGACATTACAGTTGGTAAATCCTAATGTTTCCAGCTCAGAACCACAATCAGATGGAACTTCTAACAGCTTTGATTGTTTGGATTCCACATAGAAAGCTCTTCCATCAAGTGATTCTCAAATGTGACCAGCGCTAGCGAAAATTGCTGTGATCTGCTGAATATGCTGGGGGAAACGCAAACCGTCCCCCTTTTTTTTTCTTGACAATCTCCAATTCTAATTGATTTCGCTTCAAAGAGACAAGAAGCTTTAGCATAAACCCAGAAGATCTGAGATCTAAAAGAGTGAAGCGCAGTCTAGACCGAGGGCCAGAGGTCTGTTCTTCTGTGCAGCTGTAGTTAGTAGAAAACTAACTCTCATCAAAGATCATTCTCTAACTTTTAGAAGCCATGTTGCATGCATTCTGCATAGTTGATCATATTTTATATATCTCATCTATTAGTTTTGTTTGCCTTTTTCCTTTCAGTTTATTTCATCTAATTGGTTGCATGCATGATTTTTAAATATAAATATGAAGTTAAACCTAGGATGCTAATATAATAAAAGCTCCCATTATGATATCTATTTTGTGGCCACACAGTAAAAATGGATATGATCCTGCTTCGAATATGCATACCTGTATTAATCATGAATAAATCAGAATTGTGAAGGTTCTTATTGCGATCTGTCAATGTAATCGTTTATGTTATAATTAATGCCAGTGTCATATATGGGCCATGCCAGGACATGGAAATCTTCCTTCCTGCAGAGTTTAGCTGCCTGAAACCAAAGCCAAATGTCTTGCTTCCCAGTCAGTCAGTGATTTAACAGACAGCATGTCCATATGAAGGTACTACCCAAGGAAACCGCTTTAAAAACGCGCCATAATGTCATGTCTAATGATCTAGAACAAATTCAAGTGAGCCTAGAGATAATCTAATGAATATTTAATGTTTATTTCTCAGCTGAAATGGAATCACAAGTTATTAAGCTTTAAACTATATAAAAAGTTGTGAATTATATTTATTAACTAAACTTTTAATTGCTCTGTTAGACATCAGTTTGATGTTTTAAGCAACCGCACACAGAGGAAGGTGAGAAATAATTAGGGACAGTTCACCCAAAAATAAAGATATTTTGAAAAATGCCCGTAATTTATTCATTTATTTTGTCCATAAAGTGAAACGTTCGATAAAATATAAGTAATACAACTATTAAATGACATGACAGTGGGTACATTTTTGAATAAACTACATTCAGACTATTACTGAATAGATTAAAACTTAGTAGACATTATGTTAGCATGTTTTTCAGTTTTGGACGCAGCCTAGTTGTAACTCTAACCAGGCTTTTCTAAACCAGGCTTATCAAGAATTAAAATCGATGCGCGTGTTTGCACTCAACTCTGCAGAAAAGTAGATCTCGATGAGCGGGACCGGGCATTTCTATTATTCAGGCAGGATCATATCCAAAATTCTGTATTAGATGCTCCTTTTGAGCTTGTTCCAGTTGCTCTTGGAGCCTTTAAGATTTACTGTGGCTTCTTAGTGTGTAACTTAGTGAGGCCCCTCCTGCTCCTACTGGCTCCACCCCCTCGGGGTGTCACATGACCATGTTACTGCTTTTAACTGGTGTCACCCTTCTCCTACAGGTGACCCTGGTGCTGAGGAGTGGTCCCAGTGGAGCTCTTGCTCAGTTACATGCGGTCAAGGGTCGCAGGTGCGAACAAGAACATGTGTCTCACCTTACGGATCACACTGCAGCGGCCCTTTAAGAGAATCCAGGGTGTGCAATAACACTGCCCCCTGCCCAGGTAGTGTTAGTCACAGACACTGGACTGTCCTTCAGAATCTGTATCTTTCATCATTCAGGGCAAGAAAATTGCTGTCATTATTTGTTTATTTGCTTTCATTGCTTCACGTTACATTTTTAATGTTAAATGTATTGTTGTTATTATTACTTTCGATTTTCATGATTATTAGTGATCTTTGTGTCTGCTCTGATTTTTCCAGTTGGTATTTGCTCATTCATCTTGTCGTGTGTTTGTTTTATGTTGCTCCTTCAGTTTTTCTTTCTTTAGTCACTCTTTTCATGTTCCTCTTCTCAATATATGACTTAGCCGAGCGTTTTAAACAATTCCAACACAAACCTTAATCAAACTCAAAGCGTTGTTTGTTGGTGCTTGCAGAGGAAAAATGTAGAAGAAAGGGAAAAAAAAGACTAATCTATTCCCCTGTGGGCAGAAAAGCGACCCGAATTACCCTCTTGTTTTAAAATCTTTAATTACTGGAGGTATCGACCTTTAATTCATCATTTTCGGAGGTGCCATCTTAATGGATTTCGGCTCAACGATACTTCAGCACCATTGAACTTGCTGTCACCGGCTAACTGAATTTTTATTTCAAGTAAGGCGGCGTGAAAAGAAGCTTGTTCTTTTTGGGGGTTTTTTCAGCTCTGAAAATGCAGTTCAGCTCTTTAAGGACTTTTGGTATCGGTAAATTAATGCTGTTTACATGTTACCTCAGCAGCATTGAACTTATGTCACAAGCTAACTGGATTTTTATTTTAAGTAAAAGGGCATGAAAAGAGACTTGTTTTGTTTACACCATTAGCTCTAAAAATGGCAATTCAGCTCTTTTAAGACTTTTTATATGGCTAAATCAATGTGGTTTACACAGCATTATAGATATACAGCCTTGCCCTACGCTATGAAAAATATACAGCCATATCTCACTGAAACATATGCTATCATAGTTTCACGTAGCGAAATCGTTATTGTAAGCTCTTGTTCATAAACAGTAATCTTTGACAACGCTATATAAAAGTAACTAAAACGGCAATGAAATATCACTTTTTGCTTACAGTCAAGGGAAGGATTTATGTATTTGGTGTTAACTTTCCTGAACATAAATTTAAGCAATTTTAATGAAGCTTGCACCCAAGATTAAAAAATGAAGTTCACATTTGCCATTGAGTGCAACATTTCTTAAAAAAACAAGCTTTTCGGATCAATTGTTGGCTTTGGAAAAGGCTTGAAGGCACATATAAATGACATAAGGCTAGACCAGAGCTTAAGGGATTGGAAATAAGACCACCATGTCTCTTGAATGCTCAAATAAAACCATTTGTTCCCCCTCTGGACTAGTTTGGGCAGCAGCCTAATTTAGCACAACATTGCTTTTCTTTTGAGGGCAACCCTTATTTACATCATTTTACTGTGTTATGCAGCAACATAAAAGCATTAGGGGTATACGTTTTGTACTAGCACACAAGCCTTTCACACTACAGTGTGTGTTTTATTGTTTGGGGAAAGTCTATATATTTGGGTGCGTATATAGAGGAGTTCAAAATAAAGACAGAACTCATCCCAGCTAATCCATGTTCCCCTATGGACAAATCAAACAGTGCACTAGTTTCATAAAGGGGTTAAAAATAGGTCAGTTTATTTGAAAAGCATCAACTAGTTTTTGTTGGCTAAATGAAATTTTGCCTTGGGTAGTTTTCTATTATAAAGTTTTAGAATGCAATTTATTTTTTTGTGATGGCAAAGTTTTCATCAGCCATTACTACAGTCTTCACACTACACAGAATTATTGTGAAATATTATTACAAATTAAAAATAATGTTTAAGGATGTTGAATTTTAAGTAGCCATTACTCCAGTCTTCAGTGTCACGTGATCTTTCAGAAATCATTATAATAATGCTGATTTGGTTCTTGAGTGACATTAGTTACTATTATGAATTTTCAAAATGTGGAAGCCGAAAATAAGTAATATTTTTTTGCAGAATGAAAGTATGCCTTTCTTTGGTAGCTTCAAATAAATTTGTGCAAAAAATACTTTACAACCAATTTATTGAAAACTTCTCATGTAGTCCATCTATATGCCTTTAAGTAAAGTCATGAAAAAAGGCATACGTTTGGTGACATCACGTCTTACCCCCTTATAGATGAGGCTCCAACAGCGAGTAAAAAAGCTTCCTGTTAATGGTAAAGTCATTGAGCTGGTTTTTGCAAGGGCCGGCTTTCCATGAGTGCTTCAACGAGAGTTTGTTTTTAATTAATGCTCTTTGAGTGGGATTGGAGTTTTCATTATACAGTAAGAGCATTAGAGAGGGGGATTTGACGTTTGGAGGGGAAACGGTGCCCAGCAGTCTTGACACTGATGACTGGATTAAGCCCCAGTAAGTGCGGGCGCAGAACGCACACCTGGGACTTTGATAAGTACGCTAAGAGAGCCGGGACGAATTCAGCGCGGCTGCGGCAGCCCTCCCGGCGCGTCTTTCATCACGCTAAGACAAAAGAATGTCATCAGCCGTGGTGCTCGGGATGGGGGTGGAGTGGTATGGGATTGGGAAAGGTAAATTGTAAAGAAAAGGGGAAATGATGCAGTTGTTTTGATTCATTGCGGCTGTGTAACAGCTGTTGATAAACAGGCTCGCTGAGTCTGTGCTGGAGGTGTTTCACTGCTGCATTTGAATGAGGCTGCTGCATGTGGGCGTTTGTGTGTGGCGTGAGTGGTGTGTATGTGTCTTAACTCTTGTCCTCTGTTGGCAGTGCACGGTGTGTGGGAAGAGTGGTCTCCGTGGAGCCTCTGCTCTTTCACCTGTGGGAGGGGTCATCGCACCCGCACTCGGATGTGCACTCCACCCCAGCACGGAGGAAGAGCGTGTGAGGGACCCGAGACCCAGAGCAAACTCTGCAACATTGCCCTCTGCCCAGGTCTGTGTGCTTCAGCTCCACTGCTTTCTCCCGTCCTCACTTCTCATCTCGACTCATCCCGTCTCATCTTGCCTTACCTTATCTGTATGCTTGTTTCCTTTTCTCCTTTTGATTTCTAACTTCCTGTGTTATACTGTATTGTTCCCTTCTGTTCTATTCGATCATCTGCGCTCTCTTCTCATCTCTTTTTATCTCATCTTGTCTATGTTCTTCTTTTCTCATCTTGCATCTTCTCATCTCTTTTTGTCTTATATAATTTGTGTTCTCCTCCTCTGTTATCTTCCTTTGCTTCATCTGATCTTGTTCTCTTTCACGTATCATTTGTTCTCTTCTTTTCTCACCTCGCTTCTTCTCATCTCACGTTGTCTCATCTTCTCTGTACTTGTTGTTTCTTGTTTCACCTAATATCTTCTCATCTCTCCTTCAGTTTTCTTCCCCTTTGTTATCCTTTTGTTTCTCCTCCTCTCTTTGTCTCAGCTCACATCTCATATTCTTTTTTTGTCCCTTCCCTTCCCTTCTCTCGTCTAGCATTTTTCTTGTCTTGTGTCTTTTCTTCTTGTCTCATATCTTCTGTACTTATTTTTTTGTCTCTTCTCATCTCTTATCTTTCTTTACATTTCAGTTTTTTTAAATTCTCATTTTTATCATATGTTCTCTTCTCTTGTCTTCTCTTCTCTTCTCTACGATTTCCTATCATATCATCTTGTCTCATCTCAAATCTTTTCTAGTCTTGTTTCTTCTACTCTTGTCTTTGTCTTCTCTTCTTTTCTCATCTCATCTCACATCTCTACTGAGCCATTCCCTCTGTTTTCGATGAATCCGATGCCTCCGTGCGTCCCCTGAGCCTCTTGCTTTTCTAGCCGTTCTCTAACCATAATCAATTTTGTTGTAAATTGAAGACCACTCCACTAATTTGGATGCGGTTGTGAGCCACCGTCCTCTGAGAATGATTTGGTGGAATTAGGCCTGACATGGAAGCCCCTCAATGTTTGATCCCGTCTTTAAAGAATCAAAGCTCATCTCACATGGAGGTGGCTCTGGGGAGTAAGCAGCAGCTGCCAGCGGTGGAACATTACAGGATCAATTACGGAATAGTTTATTACGTGGGACAGAGAGGGAATGGATGCGCTCACAAGGCTTCTTGGCATGTTGAAAGCAGCCACGTGTGGCATGCGATAAAACCAGCAAGGCTGAGAGAAACACTATTTTAGACCTACCATAAGGCTGAAGTAAAAATCACATACAGTAAGCACAATTGCTTGTGAATGATAGACACTTAGAGTTTCTATACACTGTAGATGGGTAAGTTCTGTAACACATTGTCTAATCTCGGTTAGCTTTGTTGGTCTTGTGCTTTAAAAGTCCCGTCCCATTTAGCAAAAAAGAAGCAATTAGCCCCTCTTTACACTCCTGTGTTGTGTTTTGTATTATCAGCTCACCCAGAGCTTGTGCTGTTGCCAAATTCTGCCTTGCATATTTTGGTCTGAGTCTTTTAAAGTTGACCTCAGAGCTCACGAGTGATGAAAAGCCTTAAAACCGTTTTCAACAATTTCCTTCTGGATTCAGAGTGGAACACATTACAAGACCAGAATGTTCACTATAGGAGTAGCTTTTACTGGGTCATGTTGGCTAGTTAGTGAGCTATCTAAGGCACTCAGACAGTATTATTACCTCTTTCCCTGGGGCTAATGGGGTTATTCAGGCTGACAGCAGCCCTAATTCCAAATGTATGTGATTTTTTTTTTTCTCTTTCTCTCTCTTTCTCTGTTTCATATATCATACCTGTCCTGATCCTGATTACATTCTAATTGAAGCACTCGTGTTCAAATAATTGTGAATTTTTCAATACTAGCAGAAATTATATAGTAGCAAATGTCCCATACGAGAAAGTTAACCTTGAAAGGTGAAATGTGTCATTTCTGTTCCAAACTGAATTCCAAATCTAACTCGATTAGAGCATTTCTACAGAACAAATATGAATGGTTCTTACCAGGGCAGAAGGTTCCACCGTGATGCAAGATTGTTGTACAGTAGGTGGTTTACAGAGCATTGTTGTGTAATTCTTTAGGTGTTCATTTTCATTTTTGTTATGAGGTTGTTAAGGTGTTCTGAATGGGTGCTAAAATGTTTTTTTTTTTTTTTTAATCCAAAATCACATGCACCATTGCACTGAACAGTAATTCCACCCATGCAAATAAAATACTAAGCACCACTAATGTATGTAAACGTTTATGCATATGGCAAAAGCTTTTACACACAGCAATTTGCACAGAAATAAATGCATTTTTTAAATAGTTAATGCATTCAAACCCATGACCTGTTGCAAGCACCATGCTTTACTGTATTATTAGAGTAGGCGTTATGCAAAGTAGCACCAGACAAATGGTTGCAATTCCATTTGGTACCACTAGTGGCACAGAAATTACACATTTCACTTTACATTAGGACATAAATATTGCAGACAATTTCATCTTGAAATTTCAATTTCAAGCCCAGCACAGGAAACTTAGTTCTCTTTGCAATATTTCTTTTCTCCATTTGGGCTGCTGTTTTTTTTTTTTACGTTTTGCATGGGCGCCCTCAGTGGACGGGCAGTGGCAGGAATGGAGTGCATGGAGCGATTGCTCGGTGACCTGTGCCAATGGAACACAACAGCGGAAGAGGCAGTGCTCAGCGGCTGCTCATGGGGGATCTGAGTGCAGAGGACACTGGGCGGAGAGCAGAGAATGCTCCAACCCTGAATGCACAGGTACGACTCTACATCTCATTACCTTGAAGGAAATTCTAGGTAAATATTTTTTTTATTCAGTATCTTTAAAGCAGTCCTCTCTCTTGGATATCCAAAAAAGGAAAAAAGAGAAATATCTTTTAGACAGTTTTAATGACCCCATGATTTTTTGATGATCACTTTTATTATAGAGTGCTGCAGTATATATAAACAGTATATACATATGTAGGCTGGCACGTACATTAGCATCACCCTAGTTCATTTGATTAAAAACAGTAGTGTTTTTACAGTAGGATCAAAGTGCTTATTTTTAATAAATATCGTAGAGTATTAATCCAAAAATATCATATAGTTTATGTGTCACACAATGTGACATTTCACATCTAACAAATTCATAAATTGAAAACATGATCATTTTACATTTTCAAATGAGTGCATTTGCAATATTTTATAAAGTATTAACACTTAATTATTAACTATGGCTTTTCCCTAAATAAATTCCTAATTTGCTTCATTTTAATAGCTAAGGTAGTTATTAAGCTTAGGTATTGGTTTGGACAAGGGATGTAGAATAAGGTCATGTACAATAAGCCATTAATATGTGCTTCATTACTACTAATAAATGGCTAATATTCTAGTAATATGTATGCTAATAAGCAACTAGTTAAGAGACCCTAAAATAAAGTGTTACCTAAAAAATAAAGTAGCCCAGGCTAACTACAGTATGATATCATATCAATAGTCAAGATATCTTCTATATACTGTATGTTGAGCATTAGTTGAATCTGTTTGACCATAGCGGTTGGTCTTGCTTGAGAGCGCTTACTCAGTATGCCTGGCAGGTAGTTCTTTAAAACACACTGGGGCCCCTCAGCATGATGCTTGTAAGCTGTAAGAGTCTTGCTTTACATGGTTCATGATAACAGAGAGTGAGTTTGAAGCTGCTTACAGGGTGAGGTGCGATATGCTGTAGCATCAAAGCAAAAAAGATGTTTTGTTTGTATTGGCTTGGTAAAAATTTATGTCACATGAATTTTTATTTTCCAAAGTTCACATCTGAAATGTATACGTATATTTCGGTTCACTTTTGTTTTTGATAAAATGTTCAGTATTTAAAATGTCACCAAGTGTGATGACTAAGGGTGAGAAATGTTTGTCTTTGAGTAGTTGAATATTTATTTTCTTGTACAAGTTCAGATATTAAGCTTTTTTAACAGGATTATTTGACACTTTAATTGAAGTGGCTTGATTAAAGACTTTTTCATAAAGCTGTGTAGAGGTCAAATTCTGTATCTACCAGTGCTTTTATATGATTGGACCGTATTTATTGATTTTAATGTAACATTCCTGCTGCCTCCACCTAGTCTAAATGTTAATGTAAATGTGTCCTTGAACACTAGTGTACATTCAGCACAGGTGAATGCTAGTTTACAGGTGAACATGTCCTCTCTCACACATGATTTATAGCACAGCTGAGGGCAACATCTGTCTTTTTTCATTTCTCCCTTTCCAATGCCAAGAAACAATATTTTACTCCATTCATTAGATGCCCATAAAACATCCCGAAGCCTTTTAAAACTTTACCATAAAATGTGTTTCAGGACTGGCAAAGTGAGGAAAATTATTATCCCAGTTGCAGGGCACCCTCACGCTCGTAAAACACAGACAAATATCCGATCATTGCAAGTATCGTGGTAATGATTTTATTAATTAAATCAAGAGCGAATTCTGCCAAAAGTCTAGTTTTATTGCATCTCTGGCCTCTAGAGCATGTCAACATGACAAGAAACTGGATGGTTTTTAATGCGCCAAGCCCTTTTTGCAAACCAGTGTGTTTTATAATGTTCCGCACTGTACTTCTCGTAACTCTTTAGCTTTCACAGAAGATGGCTCAAATAAATTTTAGGAGTGCGCATCCACATAAAAGTGCAATGTCGTTATCGAGCTTGAATGATGGAACGTGAGAGACAATGAACAGAATAAGACGTTACAGATCATCTAGACACAGTTGGGGTTTGACAAACAAAAATGAACAAATAATAAAAATGAATAATAAAAAGCAATAATAAAAAAAAATACTATGAATGTATTTGAGTATGTATTCTTTATATTGTATGTGAATGTAGTTTAAGGGGAGAGTTCACTTAAAAATTCTAATTCTGTCATTAATTACTTACTCTCATGTCGTTCCAAACCCATATTTTCTCACAAAAAATAGATCAGAAAACTCTCAGATTTAATCAAAGATATCTTTATTTGTGTTCCAAAGATGGATGAAGGTCTTATGGGTTTGGAATAACACATGGGTAAGTAATTAATGACAGAATTGATCGCTGAATTAATTAATATCATTTCTGGCCCTTGTATTTAGCTGTGTTTAGTATAATGGTTGACTTGATAGACTTACAAAAAAAAAAAATCTTGAGAGCCTGTTTAGCAAAGGGTTTTAAGAACAACAGGATTTCATCAGAAAAGTAGAATAATGGGCAAAAACCATTGGGCGAAATAATGGGCGAAGGAGGATGATTGGGCCTTTGACACAGAACTACTGATACAAAGTCACAGCAAACCTCTATTTTCACAGAGAAGAACACAGTTTGATTTCTCAGCACCTTATTTGAACATTACAAAAATTATTTGAAATTTGGAGAGAAAATAATCAGCCGATTTCCTCCATCAACATTTCAGAAGTAAGCCATTTTGTTGCGATAGATGACATTCCACTGGGGCTATTTAAAAGTTGTATGAATCTGTTCTAAGAATGTTGGAAGCTGTACTAAAGGCAAATGGTGGTAAAGCATTCTTTGATTTGTTTGACCCATGTTTGTGTTGTTCAGCTAACGGACAGTGGAACGCTTGGGCTCCGTGGAGTGGGTGCTCTAAGTCCTGTGACGGTGGTTGGCAGCGGAGGGTACGGGTTTGCCAGGGGCTGGCGGTCACGGGGCAGCCATGCGAAGGCAGCGGGGAGGAGGTCCGCAGATGCAGCGAGCAGCGTTGCCCAGGTAACCCTGCGAATAATTGAGCCCCAAGAGTCAATTATGTCAGAATGGGCAGAGAAGGGGTGAATGAGAGATGGATGTGGGGATAATTATGTCAATTTTTTTTGCAATGGGTCATTATTCGTGTGAGAAGTAATGAACATATAACATAATTGTATTTTCCAGCGAGGAATGGTCAACACAATTTTGACCAGTAATGGATATTTAATGTCACATAAATGATGTCATGCTATTCTCATCTATTAGAAACAGTCTCCATGGAAACAGTGCTTTAGGTTCATGCATACACATGCATTTTCACACACACACACACACACTTAGGTATGTTACAAGGACAGTAATAGAAACTGTTATTGTTGACTAAATTAATCATTAATCATAATCTTAAATGTTTGAAATTAGTTTTGCAGTTAAACTGATGGAACAAACATTTTTAAGTATGACTGACCAATAATTTATTATTTATTTCCAGTCATAAAGATATAATATGTAATAAAATATAGTATTTTCTGAAAAATTATAATTATATAAATGCCACAATACAATACACATATACACTGTATAGGCAATGTGAAATTATAATAGGCTTGCGTCATATTCATAAAAAAAAATACAATTTTAAATGTTCATTTATATATATATATTGTATATACTTATATTATATTGTAGCAAATATACGACCAACAAATATGTGGAATTTATGTATTGTGAAATTAAGATTGGCTTGCATAATATACTAAAATTATTATTGTAAATGTGCTCTAGAAATACATTTTTATTTACTTATGTTATTTTGCAGCATTTGACCAAAAATGTTGTGACATTTATAAGTGGGCAATGTACAATTGAAATGAACGTGCATTATATTCTGAATCCACCATTAATTACTCTTTCTAAT
>JAUMHG010000055.1:16805897-16831437 GCA_032359395.1 Enteromius anoplus
ATGTTAATATAAGAAGACTGCAGTAGCGCACTATGGTAATAAAACTCAAATTGTGGGCATAATGACTTAAGTGCACACAGACTATAACCAATAGAATTAAGAAAAGGGAAAAAGGCATGGCATAATCAAAAATTCATGCCATTTACACCCGTGAGGCAATTTTATTCAAAACAGTCGGTTTGCAATGTGTGTAAAAGCTTCTTGAGTCAGATCCAAACAGCAAGACTGGCTCCAAAAGCAACATTACCTCCACGTAAGAAAATTCACCCTTCACAGCCCGCGTCTTCCCATCATACACCTGTTTGGCTGAGCGTGCCAGCTCGGATCCCTGGACCGCTCGCCGCTCACTCATGTGAGGAGAGCACAGGTTGTCCACGCTACTGCCCTCGGGCACTGCAATGTGTTCACAGCCCCGGCTGGGGAAAAGAAACGAGGGATGAGAGAGCTAGAAAGAAAGGATTAGAGAAACAATGCTATGGCCTTCATGTCTTGCTGGATGAGGACATTAAAGAGGTGAATCTAACATTGAGCCTTTCACAATATTCCCCGCACTGTGATAGAGGGGTCATGGCCGTGTCTGTAACACTATCCAGACAACATTCGATTTCTAAAAAAGCATTTGAATGAGAATTACAAAGGATGTGATTTAATGTACCGTTACGGTCATGCGCACTGGATGCGTGCATTAAACCTATATAATGGAAACATCATTTGTATGTGATGATGGGTGTAAACAAACACGAACAGGACACCATAGTAGGACTGTTTTAGGTCGGTGTCACAGGAAAATAAACACAAATGAAGCTAGAAGTCAGTAAACTAACGTTAAGGTGCCTTTACATAACGTGCTCGTGTGCTTAAAAACTCTTGACTCAGCGCGGCGGAATAAAAAAAGGAAGCAGGGTCTCAAAAAAGTTTTTCTAACTTGACAGTGTCTTGAATAAAAAGTAGTTCTCATAGAAAAACGCAACCCTATCATTAGCGCTATTAACCGTCAGCAAATGAAGCTGGGTGTGCGTTTTACTGCACCTGTTACACACTCATGGATGACCGCCAGGTTCAAACTCGTTGTGTTTCCAGGGGAAGGACAGCTAGTCATGCTAGTAGAAGGTGACGAAGGAGAAAGAGAGTGAACTTTATATGAAAGAAAATCGCGAACATGTCACCGTTTTGCGCTCCTCAGCAGCTTCAAGTGTAACGCGCTCTGCTTCCGGTTGCCCAAATATGGAGGGCCTGCTGTGACTGCGCGAAATGATTGACAAAGTAACTCAAAAGTTTTGTTTTTTTATTATTATTATTGTTTACCACGGAGAACGGCGGTAATACAATTTATTAGGGAGTATGATTATTTTCTGCACGTCATTCCTTAAAAATACCCACAGTGCCTTCAATAAAGTGACGATTTCTGGTGTGGAAAAAGACCTAAGTTTATCACTGGTCTACAATCAGTGGCTTAATTTGGAGCTAGAATCAAGTGCTATTTCGTATAACACTTGTATAAAGCAAAAGAGTATGCTGTTCCCTTAAATGGAAGCGTTTTGAGGATTGTATGTGGAAAGCTATTGACTTTCAATTTATAAGCTATTTCAAATGCAACTTAATAGTCTAGAAATGCACAATTAAAATCTACAAATGGAGAATGTTTCACACCACTGGCATTCTGTCAACAGCCTGTCCGATGAAACCGAACCCTAAATTGGTTAAAGTTCAGTGCTTTGTGCTGTTTTATGTAAAAAAATGTGTGTATGTACTGCTCAAAAACATACTAAAATAACACATCCTAGATCTGAATGAATGAAATATTCTTATTAAATTCTTTGTTCTTTACATAGTTTGCTGACAACAAAACCACAAAAAAATTATCAATGGAAATCAAATTTATTAACCCATGGAGGTCTGGATTTGGAGTCACACTCAAAATTGAACACTACAGGCTGACCCAACTTTGATCTAAAGTCCTTAAAACAAGTCAAAATGAGAGTCAGTAGTGTGTGTGGCCTCCACGTGCCTGTATGACCTCCCTACAATGCCTGGGCATCCTGATGGAAGATGTGGAAGATGGTCTTCTGAGGGATCTCCTCCCAGACCTGGGCTAAAGCATTTGCCAACTCCTGGACAGTCTGTGGTTCAACGTGGTGTTGGTGGATAGAACGAGACATGATGTCTCAGATGTGCTCAATTGGATTCAGTTCTGGGGAACGCCTTCGTCTTGCAGGAACTGCTGACACACTCAAGCCACATGAGGTCTAGCATTGTCTTGCATTAGGAGGAACCCAAGGCCAACAGCACAAGCATATGGTCTCACAAGGGGTCTGAGAATCTCCTCTCAGTACCTAATGGCAGTTAGGCTTCCTCTGGCGAGCACATGGAGGGCTTTGCGGCCCTACAAAGAAATGCCACCCCACACCATTACTGACCCACTGCCAAACCAGTTATGCGGGATGTTGCAGGCAGCAGAACGTTCTCCACTAGGTCTCCAGACTCTGTCACGTCTGTCACATGTTCTCAGTGTGAACCTGCTTTCATCAACAGCATATATGGCTACCATCTATTAACAAACTCCTCTAACAGTTTCTAAGTTATCATTCAATATTGTTTCCCCTTAGGGGAAAAAAATAATAACAGGATTTTTACTTAGGAAACCCGACTGTAGCACACAAAGGACTGATTTCAACATTAGGGCCTAGAGATTCATGGTATTCTTACTTTGTTTCTTTCTCTTCATCGTGAAGTACATTATATATTGTGTAAATCCCTCTGGCATGGTCTTACCTGACAGCACGCTCTGTGCTCTATATGATGGTTAATCTTCATAAAACATCAATGGCTTCCTGTATTCCACACACCCCAATGATTTCACCATTAAGATCTGCTTTTATGACAAATACAGTGAGGCTGATGGGATCTCATATATAGCACACTGACAAACAGGAGTGAGTTTGAATGTTTTAAACTACTAACCCATAGACACATTAACATGATAAAATATGTGCAGACTCCTAGAGAAAATGAATATGTTGAATTAAACCAGACTTGTTGAGGATGCTCCTGTTCTTTTTTTTTTTTTTTTGTGAACCATCCAAGGTGCTTTTCTTCAGCATGGCGGTGTAGCAACGACTGCTGCATTTATCACAAGGATCTACGGTGAGTGGAAGACAATAGCTAATGAGAGCTTACTCCCCGTTGGGCTAGAGCTCCAGACAATGCAACAACATCTGTGCTGGCGTGCTGAAGTGCCTCCTCCCCAGGGTCACGGGACAGAGGGGAGGTGGGGGGGGGTATACGCAGCCTCACCTGTCCTGTGTTTCCAGACACCCCCCTTCCTCCCAACCCCCACTCTCCTCCATCCTTCTCCTTCTTCCCTTCATTTCTTCCCTCCATCAGCCTGGCGATCGAGAAGCCAAGCTTGCTGAGGGGACTCCCAGGTCAAATCCATAAAGCATCTCCCGCCAAGGTCACTGCTCACGCTTGAAACCCGAATCCCAGAAAAGAAACATTTAAAACGTCAGGACTTTTGAGTTAGCACTGCGAGGAGAGAAGGATGGCCTACCCCAAGAGGGAGAACGAGAGCGAGGGAGAGAATGTGCGAAAAATGAGAGAAGAAAACCAGGTGTGGACTTCAGTTTTAAGTGATGTTTAATGAATGGGCCCCCAGGGTGGTTTAACACATGAGCGAGACTCTACATTTCCCCCTTTCCCCCATGGAAATGCACTGGACATACACATGATTCAGGGACTGAGGAGTGCAGGCTGTAAATATGTCAAGTTCTCTCGCGGTTTGAGGATAACTCAGGAATCGCACTTGGACTGCCACCTTGGTATTTGGATCGTCACAATCCAAAACACAAACTTTTGCTCTCACTCTTTGAAAGCCAGAACTTTTACCTCAGTGGAAAAATGAATATAAGAGATTATAGTTAGGATGCCCAAAGTTTTCTCTCTTTTCCCCCCAAGATGGGATAATGTACTGCCAAGTGGTAATCATCTTTTTAATAACCATATATCTTGACTACTAACTGTTCAGGCGTTTGGGGTCTATACTGAACTATTTTTCAATGTTTTTGAAAGAAGACTCTTTTGCTAACCAAGGCTGCATTTATTTAATGGAATATATATATATATATATATATATATATATATGTGTGTGTGTGTGTGTGTGTGTGTGTGTGTGTGTGTGTGTGTTTGTTTGTGTGTAAAACTTTTGCTATTTTTTTATATTTATCAACCTTTTGGTATCCTGCGCTGTCATTCAGTTATGACAATGGCCGTTTCGTTTTCTGACCAACACTATAGTGGTAGACCAATCATAAAGGACTGCGCCATCTGACCAATCACAGCAGTGAGGGCTCACGGGAAGGAGGGGTTTAGACAGACTGATTTTCTAACTGCTTCACACGAGTCGTTTACGAATCATTTAAGAGTTTTAAGAGACTCATAAAGCAATATTAGCAACCTTTAAAAAGGCATAATGGGCCACTTTAATCACACCCCATACCTAAATATTTCATTTCATACCAATATTTATTGAGTAAAGTAAATTCAAAATATATTTATATAAGAGAGAGAGAGTAAAATCACCCTGATTATATTATATGATATACATGTTTCTTCATAGAATGTATTGTTCCACATAGAATTGGGGCTATTGGGACATATTTGATATTGATTTTGGGAAAACTGATATTGTATTACTGAGAAATGCTAAAGATAAAGAATCTGAAAGCATAAGTATCCGGATGTTATTCTGAGCAAACTGTCTCTCAAAATAGATCAAGGACCAGTTTACCTTAACTTAACCTTTAGCTTCTACAAGAAACGGAACTGCAGTGTGAGATTGTCACTTCCACCGGTGCCCTTTAAGAGACTGTTTTAGAATAACTACTCCAGTGTCACTAAAGCAGGAGCAAAAGATGAATCGAACAAATCCTCAACCACCGCAACGCATTACAGCCGGCCCAGCCGCAATCATTTTTACAGCTGGGAAAAAATTATATGAGGGGTAACATTATCATGCTATCAACCTTATTTTCAAAGACGTGCTGTATAAACACGACCATTCACATGTTTTTTTATTTAAAGAAATATTTAGTATGGATACATTAAGTTATTCAAACGGTACAGTAAATGTTGCAAATGAGTAATATTTAAAATAAATTCTATACTGGATTCATTAAATTATCCACAAAAAAAAGTCACGGTTTCCACAAAAAAATAATTTTCAATATTGATAGTTATAAGATTATTTTATTAGCAGCAAATCGACATATTATGATTAATTCTGAAAGATTATGTGGCACTGAAGACTGGATTAACGAGTAATTTTACTCTATTTTTGATTAAATAAATGCAGTCTTGGTGACCAAGATACTTCAAAAGAAAAATAAATTAATTAATTATAAATACAGTATATATATACATAACCCTGCTGAACAAGAATAACCCTGCTGAACAAGTTTGATACATGACAGTGTGAAACAGTGGTGGCATAATATTTAATACTTTTTCTTGCGATTTTGCCATTCTGAAGTGTAGTTTTCTTATTTAAAGTGACATACGGTACATTTTCTGCATGTAATATCCCCTAAGGCATAGTTGTGATGGTTCATGGATCAGTTCTTACTAGCATTAAACCTAAAATCTTTGGGCTCAGGTCTTAAAGTGATAATTTACCATGACCAGAGCAGCTTCTCTGGCAGTATCACGCGACATCTCTTTGTCTAGAACAAATGTTGTGTGATGGATTTTGTGGTGGAGCTAATATTCTCCATTGTCACTCGTGCTTGTGACTATAGCTCATAGACCCTCTTTAGAAACATTTCGTCTTGTCTTTGCTTTTCATCTGGTCCATTTGGATTTGGCAGCCTTTTCTCCTTTGTTCCCTAGCGAGCAATTAATAAAGCACGTATTTCTTTTGGCCAGGCTGTGCAGAGAGACGTTGTGTTGAAGGGATGTTTTCTAGAAATGGAAGTCAGGTTTGGCCACACAGAGATGTCTGTAGCACTAACAAGTTTTATTTAAATTAGTAATCAGTACTGTGTGTACCATGGCATGTGCTGTTTTTTTTTTTTTTTTTTTCTTTGCCTTTTTCATGTTTTTTTTTTTTTTTCAAGCATTAAAGAAATGACATAAAATAATTATGATCTGAGTTGTTAAAGGTATAGTTCACCCCCCAAAAAATAGCAATTGTGATCATTTACATTTACCTGAACCTGATTTACATCCCCTCATTTGGATCTCTGCACAATGGACTACTTGTTGCCTTACTGCTCATTTCATTTCATTTTCCCATGCAATTAAAGCAAAAAGAATTAATGAATTAAAATAAAATAAAAAATCATGCTGGTTTGCAACAACATAAGAATAAAAGATGATATTCCAGTCATTTAATTATTTACTTATATAGTCCTGGCCCATGCTGTAAATTGAAAATGGCTTCGATTTAATCTTAATCATCTTCAAATATGAAAATTACACGGTGCTTCTGAGGCAGAATGAGCCAGACCTCTGTGCGGTGACCGATAAGAACACAGAGAAATCATATTTATCAAATTCAATTTTCATTGAATGAAGGGCCACCCGAGTCTGGCCCCTTGAGTGTAATTTGAGCCACTGGAATGGATTTTAGGCCATGGTATTATTATATGCGGCTTATAAAGAGGGAGGGGTCTCTGCCCCAAAACGTTTAGGAATATAAACAGGCTCCATATTCGCTGTTAAAAGGGACAAATAACGTGGATTTCATGCTTGTTAATGATAAATTGAAATATATTTGCTGTTGAGTTTAGTCTCTAATCTGTTTGCATGATTATTTATGTGGAAGCATGTTCGTTAATAAATTTGTTCGTTAGCGTGTTTACTCTTTGCACAAAATCAAAATTGGCCTGTGCAAGCAAACAATTACCGAACCCAAATGCACAACTCTTTCAGCTCTCTCTTGGCATGATTGTGCATATTTTGAGGTGCAATTTTAATTAGCCTCAAGAGATTTCCTCAAACAACGAGGGAAAACAGCTGCTGATTTCGATGACATTCATATCATAGCTCTGTGCGTCTCTTCTTAGAAGTCATTATGTATACGCTAGTGTATCCAAGCTTGGCGTGAATGAGAAATCTCATGTTTTTTACTTCTGACATCTCTGGTTCATGCAGACTAATTCACATTCAAATATAATACTGTCATTATTTACTCACCCTTGTTGTTCTAAACCTTGCGATAGTCTTATTTCCTTGCATTTTAAATGGCTAGGAACCTGTCATGCTTCCACAGAAGCAACAAAAAAAAAAGAGAGTCCTGAGGTCATTGAGTAGCTTTATTTAGGGAACATGCATTTTAAAAATGAGCTATTCAGAATGCAGATTAGTCTGTTTCTTCGTTGGAGCAGATATGGATAAAATGTTCGCCAGTGAATCTTCTGCAGTGAATAGGTGCTGTCAGAGTCTAATTATAAAACATTACGATAATCGGTATACAGTACCTGAATTTGCTCCTTATAAACACATAGCCTTTCAAGGCATTAATTGATGCACTGGAGTCATGAGGATGATTTTTATGTTTTTAGCACCTGTCTTGGCTCTGATTCTGACAGCACCCATTCACCGCATAGGACAACTCATCAACATCTTGAATGGCCTAAGCATGTGTGAATTTTTTTTGTGTCTGCATGCTTTTTAAACTTGAAAGCTTTAGTTCCCCTTTCATTGTGATGGAAAACAGGGCCTGCATAGTCTATTGTATGTATTTTTTTGTGTTTTTAAGAAAGCAAGAAAGTCACGCACGTTTGGAAAGACATGAGGTTGGAGGACAAACTGAGGTTAAACTGTGTCTAGACTGGATTTCTTATTCATGTAGACTTGAATGCGTTAACACTGTATTTGTGAGGAAAAACAATGAAGCTTGTTCATTTTGCAAAAGAAAGCGGTAGGTGCACAGAGGAACTGTTTTACAAATAACAATTATGGTAATGAGCAATAGGGAAAAAATTGAGGTGTTGTGAAAACCTGAAGTCACCATTACAATCCTGTTTGCTTGTAAGCTTTGTTCACTTAAATGGCTTACATTATCCTAAACATGGCTTCGGGATAGCATTTGTATATTATCAGATTCAAAGTATTTCTTCCCCATCCCAGCACAACTGAAGAGCGGTTTCTCCAGAGCTATCAGGAAGGTGTGGTATATGCCCTGCACTGTAAAAATGATAAGTTACCTTTATTTAAAAGCAGAATCTTTCTTTCTAAGGCCAAATGTTGCTTAACTCTGCATCGGTCATGCAGATTCACGCTTGAAATACTTACAACTCTATCAATTTTTTGCATGTATGAAAAAGCACAGGAGGGCCACAGTTGGCATGAATCACCTTTTTTTTTCATAAAATATTCATCAGAAGGGAAAGGGGTGACGGTTGGAATATCAAAGGTGTTTTCATAAGAGTATAGTTTTATGCGCCTTTTTCCTGTTCAGATGTTCTTATTTATTTATTTATTCATTCATTCAGTCATTCAGTAATCCATAGGGAGCAGAATTCTTGGCCTTGAGTTTTCAGCAAAAACATGCAAAATACAGAATCACACAATTTGTGTTATGATGACCTTATGTAGCATTAACAGGCTGTGTTGGTTTACAGGTAGACTTCAAAGTGACAAGTACTCAATATAACATTTATTTAAATCAGTATATATATATATATATAGAGAGAGAGAGAGATTTCTTATAATCAGTATGACCATTTTTGCCTTACATTAATGGAGAGAGTATATGGAATATTTGTTCTTTAAAAACAATTAGTCACATAGCAGGGCCATTACATTTAAAATGAAATACTGATGTTTGAATATAGACGGAATGAAAAAAAAATGGTTGTGTTTTTATGTATATTAAAATGTAATTTGTTGAACACATAAAAATATTTTGGAAATTATTGTGTTATGTATTCATAAAAAAAAATGGATCATGTATTTATTGTACATTAAAAGAATTGCAATTGTTTTCCTTTTTTTTTTTTGTTTATCTGTTTACAACTTGAAAAAAAAAAACTTTACTTCAGAAGGAATTATTAAAATGTAACGGCATGTTTAGTGCTATGCAACAGATTATTGCAAGATTTTAATGTACAATATATGCTATGAGGCTGTTGCATTTTTATAAACATATAATTTTCTTGATGTTGGAATCAAGGACTAAAGATGCGTGTTTGATGAGCATTTTGTGCTATATTTTGTCAGATGTACAGTACTGCTACTTTTTTTCATACAGCATTGAATGAAGCGCTGAATTGCTTTGTGCAAGTGCTTTAAAGTATTATTGTTAGGCTTATGTATAAAATGAACAGTCCAAAAATAACTGCAAAGCAGACATGAATAGACCACTGATTGCAACGTTCCAGCAGTTTAAAGCGCACAGCTTCCTATATTAAGTGTATTACTGCCAGTAACCTGGCTTTCAAACAGTGCAATTGAAATAAAATATAAAGGATACAATGAATAGTCTTAAGAGTAAGACAAATCCTGAAATGTCAGAATTGTACTCAAATCTGATTACAGTGTCATTCTGCTAGCCTAAATGTAGTGATTCAGTACCACGGACAGCGCCACATCTCGGCTATTAAAAGTCATTAGTCTCTACTCTTACAATTGCCTAGAAACCGAGTCTATCTTGAGCCTGGCGTAATTCATACACCCACAGACTCCTCCACAGACTGTGTGTCTTTCAAATTCCTCCCAGACCGGAATAGCAAAGTGAGTAACAAGAGAACAGATGCAACTAAATGGAAAATAAATGGCCTTCTTCCTCTGAAGAAAATATATCAAACTTCCTTAAATAAGCTATGCAAACTGGAATTTCCAAAGTGTCGTTTTGGTTTAGTTATGATGAGGTAATGTTGCTTCTTTAATGTCATAAACTCAATGATCAGATGCATTGATTCCATATTGAGTGCATCAAATCAAATTGGTTTGCTGACACAGCAACCCACAGCAATCCATTCCACGACGTCCTAATAAACGCCTGTAGTCGGTCGCTATCGGCTTGCTGTCGATGCGGTTAGACCAGACAGGCCTACACTCCGTCTTCCATGAGTGAATCAATCCAGCCTGATTTATGTTGTACACATATCTGGAGCTAAATATGATCCGAAACCAAAAGTCATTCGCTATGCATGAAATGCTTTTGGATCACTACAGCTCATTAGTTAATGTACATTCAGGTGCTAAGAAATGTCATGAAATTTTCATGCGAGTCGTGCATTTTCATATATGAATATATATATGAAAGATAATGCGTGCCATTCTCTTTAAATGGAAGGTATTATTCATGTTATCCATGCATATACAAAAGTGCAAGTTTTAAAGCTTAATTAAACCTTGAAAAGAGAGCAATTGCTGTGCTTTAATTATGGAGATCCTCGTAGCCTTCCTCAGGGAAAAGTTACTAAGGATGTCATGTCATACAGCCTCCGGAAAAGGGCTCTATTTGTTATGCATCTTTTGGAAGCACTTTAACTCAATGTTGCTTTTATACGCCACTGATTGTGTTCAAGCGGTTAATCACAAAACTGCATAGCTGTGGACTAACTGATATTGCTGAACTAGAGGCTGGATATAAATATTTTAAACAAGATAAACAATGTTATCAAACATCAATCAGTTACGCTGAGTAAATACAAACCTGGATGATGTTTATCAGCTTATTTCATTATTTTAGCCTTAAATGATTAATTAGCAAGATTTATCAGCTTGATCTTTAGATGTAACCACTGCAATAAGATGTGTAAGCATTTATAAATAGGTGAGATGTCTATTCTATCATTTTACTAGCCAGAGGAGAAGAAATTGGCTGCTACCATCCAGCCCGTTTTCACGGGGTGGTTAAGCTTTGAGCTCCGCTTTTCCCCGAGCTTTATGTCTCGGGAAAAGCTTATTGTGAAACAAAATGCTGTAAAATGGGATGAACTTAAGATATTCGCGAACAAATGGCGAAAACGGGATGAACGAACAAGAAACGGGGACTATTTCTGAGGCATCTCCCCCCTCCGCTGTAGCGCGAGGCAGGAGGCAAGAGAGTATCAATCTGATGCCGTCCGCCGTTTCTAGCCTGAATTTCTCCCTCAGGAAAGCGTCCAAAAGGCGCTAATTAGAAAAGCGAGTGGAAATACATATCGATAGAGAACGATACGAGAAAGCTGAAGCAAAGCGACAGGATAAGCGTCAAAGGAATCGCAGGTCCGGGTTTATGTTGCTGTGTGGTGTGAGTGTATCTGTGAGCAGTGAGTCGTTCAGCACCACAGAGCCTCAGCGCTTCAGTCGCATCAGTACCATCTGCACTAAAATGCGTTTGCGTTTACTTTCTGTCGCTTAAGTAAGAAGTGAAGGGGGTGAGATGAGAGCGCAGAGCTGAGGATTTAGAGTGACGGATTCACAGGGAAAAAGCTTGGCAACGCGATTTAATCTTGTCTGTGTTGTGTAGGAACGATTCTTGGGGCAGCTGGAGCTCTAAAGGATGCAGAACTGTGCTCACCGATGCATCCCACACCAAATGCTTATGTGATCGGGTATCTACCTTCGCCATTTTGGCTCAACAACCCAGAGAAATAGTAAGTATTGAAATTGTCCTGTGGGGGATCTCGAGAGATGCTGTATTGATTGAAATGTGGGTTTTAATCAGATGGATGTTTAATAATAATTTACTTTAATTACGTCCTGTTTGATTATGATAGAAATCTACCTGTGCAAAGCTTGTGTGTGTGTGAGAGAGAGACAGAGCTCAGAATCTCCTGTTTAAGTAAATGCCATTAAATATTTATTAAAATAGCAACATTCATATTTTGTATATAAATACATTATTTATTTTAATATTTTAATTGTGGCCTTACTATCTATTAAAGCTTCTCCCTTCACAGATTGAAGTAATTTGAGAGTAAAAAAGTAATACTGACCACCATCTAATCTCCATTTTACCTTTCCTAAATATTGCTCAAAGCATTTGTATATGTTCACATTTGAGATGCATGAGCATCAGCTGGGGCCTCTTCATTTTCAGCATTCTTGAAATAATTCTTGCAGACATACCAGGATTGTGCATGGAAAATGATGGCTTTCATATTATGTAATAATGGCTTCCTTTTCTATTACAGTTCACAATCTTAGATTAATGTGTAATATTAGTCTTTCTTAGCCTTTGCTATATATTGCTTGAAGCGTTTATGTATGCTTTCCCATCAGCCGTAAGCTGTGGACTCTATACTGGTGGATTCAGTAGACAGCAAAATATGGCTGCGTTACCCTACAGAGTAAGAGGCAGCCATTTTTTCTCTGCCCATGTGACCAGACAGTGAATAAATGGCTCCCGTGTGAAAATGATGGTGTTGTCTGCGTCTCAGTGATGCAGCAGGGGCAAAGTTTGATAACTCCTATCATTGCAATGCACGGCTGATATGTCACAGTGACTTGTGACTCCTGGGAAGTGGATTGAGGGGGGAGTTTCTGGGGGAAAAGGCATAAATAAATCGACTGGATGTGCATTGCGAGGGCCTGTGCAGCTAATGCATGCTACAATTTAAAATAATTGGATGTGGAAGTACATATCAATACGTAAGAGAAGTGAAATGAAATACAGGTCAAAATCAACAACATAGATTCCCCCACAGTTATTTAAACCACAGAACAATTATAAACACTGGAATGGTCCAGTCATATCAAAATGTTGAGGAAAAACTGTAACTTTGAATAACTCTGCAAAAGTTCTGGCATCCAAAAGACAGACACATGAACGTCCCGCCCTAAAGTACTACTACTTTTTCATAGAAGCATTGCTTGTTTGTTTACTCTTGAATGTGCATTAATTATACAATTATTTTGCATGGTGAATTTATTACAACGTTGTTATCATGTTTGATTTTTAATTAGGATGTAACATTAATGCTCAGTTTCAAGAAGCTGTTCTTGCATGTCTGGAAAAATCTGCCTGGGGCATTGCAATGATGATCTCTGAATAGTCTGACTTGCTTTGAAAGAGATGATGTATTTTAGTTAATTATGCTTTGTGGCATGAAGTACCTACCTGTTGATAATAAGCACTGTGCATTTGAATGGAAGCTAAATATATTGTATTCGTGAGAAGGGGAGATTGAACGGGGGGGAGGAAATGAATTACAGACAGAAAATAAAAAATTGCTTGTCCTTTAATCCTCCAAATTTGGGCAGCATAAATGGCCTTGCTGCAATAAGCAAGCATCCTGTAATGTGCTTTATTACCAGGCACTGAAATGGGCTTTTATTAGCAGTACAAGGGTTTGAAAACACTCAATGAAGCTCTTGCATGCCATTCGCAGGCTATGGAGTACTCAGGGGTTCCATCTGTGACACTAATAGTGGGCTGTGGTCTTTCCTGCCTGGCCTTGATCACACTGGCCGTGGTGTATGCTGTCCTATGGAGGTAAGTGCGTAGATGTACAAGGGATATTACAAATAATGCGCTTTTGGAGGGATGCAACTTTAATAAACCATGTGTTTTCAGGTACATCAGGTCGGAGAGATCCATCATTCTGATCAATTTCTGCCTTTCAATCATCTGCTCCAACATCCTGATCCTAGTTGGACAGACACAGACACACAATGCGGTAAATGTTTACATTTTATCTCTATTGTGTTTAACTCGAATATTGCCAGATTTATATTATTATTATATCGCGATATATAGCATTAATGATTTGTATTTGGACAAAATGTCCACTCTGGATTCTCATATTTGTTTCTCGGCTTGCGTGTGGGCTGATTTAGCAGGCTTGTCTTGAATGCCAGACAGCTTCTCTGCACGAATATCATGCCGATCTAGACATTTCAGGGTATTATAATGCAAATGAAACACTGCTTTTACTTAAAACTGGCGAAGATCTTTCTGTCTGATGTTTGTATATCATACCACCACACCAGATTGTTTTAATTCCTCTATTTTGAGGCATTGTGACTCACTTGAATTCAAGCTGGCTGCCCTAATTTTTTCGCAAGTGACCTACCTACAGTACCTATCCAGATGTTCTAGTGAGCTACATTTCATCCATTTATATGCTTACATTGTTGTGTTTGTTTGAACTTATTTATTGCATTCTTTTTTATGTAGTAAGCAGTTTATGCACTGTACATATTTTTATACCTAAATGCAGATTATACACCGGACCCCTACATTCTTGCTGCTGTTAATCAATTTAAAACAAACCTAAATGAGCAAGTCGCTTATTTTTAAAGGCATGCATTTAGAAGATTTTTATTTGATCTAAAGAAGTGCGTATTTTCATATGATTACCTTTGAATTGTTTTCTTTAATACAAAATAGCTTCTTGTGTGCCTTATCACCATTGTTTATCTGTACACTATATTATGTGAGTCTTAAATTAGTACTACACAAGCCACAGAAGTTATTTTTAGCGAATGAGTACATTGCTCATGTCCCTTGCCAAGAAGAAATGATGATGATGCCTCTGTGTTCTACTAAATACATTAGCCAGAGTCAAGCTGGCCACATTCTGAATTGTACAATGAAAATGCAAAATGGACAGACACAGGTCCGAGACACAAAAGATTGCGTCTGTATAAACCACAAGCTAAATAGATATGACTGTGAACTTTTTTTTGCATGTATTTCCTCAAAACAAAAGACTAAACACCAAAAATGGACACGGTTCCGTTGTTTTAATGTCAGCATCCCAACTCCTTCCAAGTAACCGGCTTCCCTAAAGACTCAAAAGACAGTCTTTCAACATCAAACAGGGTTGTTTTGTTTGAGGGAAGATGCTGTTCGTTTAGGACAGCAGAGATCGAGCATTGTCTGTTTAATGCATTGCATTATTTGCAGGACTCCTGCATATGGTAATGAGCATCACAGTAAACTTGAAGCAAAAGTCCTTTAGTGTTCACAGCCCAAATGGTTCAGTTATATAACCGTCTCTCTGTAATATCCGGAGCCCACGTGAATCTGAACATTTGGTGCCATTGTGAATGGAACATCTAAAGTTCAGGATCCAGGTAGGGTGAAAGCATTTTAAAGCTCTTTACATGTCTGCAATTAGTTTTAAAAAGGTCTAAATGGGCTCCCAGCTAAATGGAAACGCTGAAAATGATTGATTTTTTTTTCAGCTAACAGTAAGGAGATGGTGTATATAAGTCATTCAAGATGTAATTATAAGATGCAGATCCTGATCAGAGGATCCTAGAGTCAAATTTTCTCACATTCACCATTTCAAATTCGACATCAGAGATGATTGGATATGGGGAAATTGGAGAACTTCGAAAGAACAAAGATTAATTATTCACTCTCACGCTTACAAACGACGCTCATTTGCTCTCGTTTGAGTAAACAAGATAAAAGAGGTTGATTTCTCACTGCTTACAAGCTTGTCAGGACTAGCACAGCTGGTGGTTTTTGGTTATCATCAGAGCAGGGTTTACACAGAGTGGAACGTTATTCCTACGGTGCCCACACAGACAGGGCTTCTGAGTGAGTCAACGGCGTTGCGGGAATAACACATTACTCAGTCACACAGTCAGACGTTTCGGTACAGGCAGCACAAGGCATGAGCTTTTCCTAATTCGGATTATAACGAGTGCTCTGGGATGGAAGGAAGTGAATTCCCAAGGTTAAAACAAATGAATTTCCTGTTACAGTAAATGAATCAAAAGATGACATTGAATGTAGCTACGTTTCGAAACCTGGTGGGATGATTGACTAGCGTTCCTTTGACTGCACCTTGAGGGTGTATGGGTTATAAAAGCATGCTTATAGGACAAACGTAAAGGATTTAATTAAGCTGTTTATCGGCTCTATAAAACATTTTAAAAGGCCAGTGTTTCCTCTTTTTTAAAGGAACGTCTCTGGAAATTATTCAAAATATTTACTATTTAATTAAAGCTCATTATTAAATAACTCCAAGGAACAAAAACAAGCATTGCTATTATATACATTATTATATTTTATATAACATGATATGTATTATTCAGGATATGTATATTATATGAAATGACTTCTTTTCATACACCTAGATGGTTACAGGCATGTGCTTAGGCACCAAAAACAGTCCCATACGCTGTCATATGGTGTTCAAAATCTTAACAGCAATGCCTCTTCAGGTATAAATTTGTTGTGAGGCAGAACATTTCTGTTTAAAAAATATATAAGGATTTTTAAGAAAAACTGGCAGTTTTAATATTTTAGAGACTCGAAAACAATTTTTGAATGAGGTTTCGTTTAGAAATACTCAATAATTAATTGAAGTAATGTACGGTACATAACTCACATTAATTATGGAAGATTTTTTTCTTTGCTCAGTGTAAAATACACCGTTTTGTAGTAATGCTTTTTAGTTTCTTTCCGCCCATCCACCACGTTGGATGAGTATCATCACTAAGCGCACTGTGGTGCCTTGTTCGTGAGCGCTATTTGCGATACTGCCTTTAGTATGTAGCCAGAATTAGATATTTTAGAAGGCATAATAGTTTTGCTGCCTACATTATGAATCAGTTCTGTGTTTGGGAGCATGCCTACAATGCCTTAAGGTTTTGGAACAGAGCTTTGGTAGATAGCTTGCCATTAAACGTGCCATTTACATAGGCCTATTGTGGTACAATGGATCGTTATTGACGTAAGAACGCACAGCGCAATGTCTTGATGACAGCAGTGCAGCAGGTCCGGTCCGCCATTAACGGACCATAATTACATCTGGACCTCTGCTCTGTCCACATCTAAGGCATCAGTTGAGCATTTTAAATGGTCAGCGCGTCTGTGTTACCATGACAATAAAATGTCATTCTCTAGTGTATCACTGTCTTACAAGTTCTTTTTGCAGCCATTTGCATCCTCTAAAGCAGCAATTTAGAGTAATCCCCGCTTTATCACGCTGGTGGAGAAGATATATACATGTTTCAAAGGGTGCAGGTTTTCGCCTCCAGATGGAGGTCGCACGTATGACGTGATGGTCATGCGAGGAAGAGCTCTGAGCCTGCGGCTTCTCCAAACGCTGAGCTGAACTGAAGGCCTGTCAGTGCTGATCACACACACTGCCATCTTCTTCTTTAATTCCACACCACATCATTTTACATTTAGCATGAAGGAAGGTTCAGAGTTTCTCCCAAATGACTGCAAATATGCATTTCTATTTGTGAACTGGAAATGAAACGGCGTTGACCTGTCCACAACCATTATAAGCAAAATCTGCATTATAGAAAGGGTTGACATCCTCGTTGCATCAAAGATGTAAAGCGTTTCTCCTATCCTCCCACGAAATGATTAAGGCGCTGAGAACAGTTTAGTCCCCTGTCAGTAATTTAAAATGTGCTTTTCTTTTTTTCTGGTGTGTGGATCTTCAAAAGCTTTGACTAATGGCAGCTATGAAAGTAGACATGCTTATACCTCGTTCTATTGGATTTTGGGATGTGAGTGAACCAAACAGGTTTTTCAACTAAAATACAAGGACATGCAATAAATAGCAAAGAATAAGAACCTTTGATAGATGTTCAATACAGAGCTGCTCTTAATAAAGGAGCTTTTTCAGCTGAAATGTTGCACAGATATAGACCTTTAGTCAATATGGTTTTTTTGTGTGCGATTGACCATTTATGAGACCCATGAGAAATCACGATGTGTATTCTGCTTGCGTGTGTTGAGATGAGAGCTGAAGACATACGCTCTGTGCTGTAGTTCTCTTAAGAGAATCAGTCGGACACAAGCAGTGTCTGCGCTTACTCCATTAGCAGCACCTAAAGTGTCTTATGGGGCTCTAGGATTATTAAACGGTGCTTCGAGACTTCCTCTTATCTCTCGCTGCAAGAAAAGGTGCCATTTAATCCAGTGGTGCGTTGTGAAGTATTCAAGTGCCAGTATGTAGTAGCTGTCAGTGGAAATGAAACGGCTGATTTATATGAACCAGGTTTTATTCATTTTAACTCTTACTTTCAATTTAAAGTTAGTCAAACTTAAAGAAGAAGTGTTAAAGGAGACTTAAGGTATGTCAGTCTTTAACTATCTGAGTGGAGTTTGGAGTTTTCTATCCATACATGCATATCTTATTAACATTTAGAATACTTTCAGCATAAACAGTTAAAAAAAAATCCTAGGAAAGCCTATGACATGCCTTCTTGACAATCTTTGCTCCTTCTAGTTACAGTTATATGAATTTATTTTAATTTCAATTCATTTTAATTGTACTTCCTACTTTTTTTTCCCACTTTTTTAATTCCATTAAAATCCAGCAGTTTGGAATTCAAAAGTCAGCTTTGTATGATACACAACCCTTTTGAGGTCAGCCAAGAAGGCGGCTTGTCGCAGAGACCAGATATTAGTTTAAAAATATAAAGTTATTATGTTTTGACAGAAGATTGCAAAGACATTTCTGAATAATGTGCACAGATGAATCATGCACCAGGAAAGTGCTTCGATTTATGTCATATTGACTTTTGCAGGGCAGGAAGAAAAGCGTCATGTTCTCTTAAAAAGTGATGGTCAGCTTTCCTAAACATTTTTCGGTATCGTTTTGCACCAGACCTCACAAAATGATCCTAATCTTCATCTTCAAGACGAGTCTATAATTTAGTGTCTGTATTTGTGTGCAACTTCCTTTTGATCGGTTGCTGACTTGTTTATTTTCTCAAGTACTAAGATGTGAGGATAGCCCGAGGCACCTTTCCCGACACAAACATCAAGGATTTTGATTGGAGAGAACCGATCCGAGCAAGGTTTGAACATGATGAAAAGCATTCGTAATTTCAAAAGGACTTGCCTCGCTGAGTTTTTTTCCTTCCTGTGGTACTTTCGTTTTGTAAACGACGACACTAGTCATAGTCAATGTGGTAAACCGAAGGAAACCAGAAGGAACTGTGTGTGGTTATTTGTGGTATCGTTTCTAAATATTCTCCTATTGAGCAGAGATTTTTGTAGCTATACTTAATGAATTGTTTAGATGCTACCTTTGTGGTGTCTGAGCTTTTATTTTACCTCACTTGTTGAATAATAGAAGGCAACATTTTCGAATCTTGGCGAAGCAGCAGCATTTGTCATAAATATTAATGCAGGAGAGGCATTTATGTCAAAACAGCAACAACCCTGCTCGAACAGCTGAAGAGGGCTGTTTGTATCAGGGTAGATGTGAGGGGTATGTAACATTAATTGGCGAAGAGAAAAGCGTTTCCAGCTATAATCTTGACAGAGTGTGAATAAATAGTTGTTAAAATGAGATATTGTGCTACAATTTAAGTATGTAATGAAGGTAGGATCACTGAAATATCCATACTCGGGGGAAAAGGACCATTTAAAGCATTTTCCTTTCTGTTGCATTATGAGTCTGGCTTAATTAGCCTGCATATCAGCATCATGTCATTTTGACTCTTAGCTATGCCTTATATTAACACTTCCTTTACGTCGTGCTGATCTGGGAACGTGCTGAACTATTACAAATATCCACTGCTACCAGAGCCTTGCTATCAGTCAAGATCAGCTTAGATTTGAGTCATATGTTTTCAGAAAGTCTTGAAATATAGCTTTTTTTTTTCTTTTGTGTCACTTGATAACTGTCAAACCGTTAGCATGTATTTTGTGTATTAAAGGTTAAACATACTTCATTTGGAATGCTGTTAAAAAATAACAGATAAAACAAATTGGGGGAAAAAGGTTGATTTTACAAGATCTGTTAGCTAAATGTGATATCGAAATGTTTAGAAAGCACCTTAATTTCTTCATAAATTCTTAATAAAATGTCAATATTGAATTAATGACTTACATAGATGTATATTGATTTTATTAAGTTGCTCCCTCCTATTATCAGAGGTCTATTCCACTTGGAGAAATCTCATAGGCAGAGGACTATGCAGTGACCTCATATTCCCAGTGCATATTTACTTTTAAATGACTTAGATCATGCTATATTATTTTTTATTATTATTCATGGAATCGTTGTATCACATCTTCAAAGAGAATATTAAAGCTCCCTCGAAGAATCGTCTAAAAATGAAAGGACTCTGTGTTGATAAGAATCCGCAACGGATGACTCACGGATCAAATCATTTCGCTTAAAGTCAAGGATTTGAATGCTTCTGACACATCAGCCACTTTGATGATCTATAGAGATAGCTTTCAATAAAAACATGCTCTAATTTGTTTAATCTATAACTTCGCTTTGGGGTAAAATGAGTCACGCTTGAACAGCTGAACGATAAATAATTAATGACAGCTTAATGGGCAAACTGACCTACTGCACTGGCAAACTTATGACACTGGCATCTGTAGATATTATCTGGGGTGGTAGGCTATAGATCCCCCCTAAGCTTTTTAGTTTAGTAGCTTTTTGAGGAACGCAGTATTTTATAGATATCTTCTGACAGCTTGGTCCCTGCGCAACGTGTGATATGATAGAATGACGTAAACGCATTCTTGCAAGCTGAAAACCAAGAGAGCAGGGCTTTTTAAAGTATCACCCTTGCTGAAGTGTAAGATGACAAATGCGTTACATCTCACGATTTGATTAGATTCAGGGAAAAAGTATCTGACTCCAAAACGATTGACAGGGCATCTTTGGTTTTTAATTTTATTTAATTTTATATTTTTAAAAATCCCTATATGTAGTTATACCCATACCCATATCCTACCATAATAACAGTAAAAATATTTGGCAATACAGTAAAAAAAAACAATAAGTACATTAATGTACTTAAAAATATATAAATATATGATTATTTTTTATTTTAATAACATTTTCTCAGCATCTTACAGGAACTCAGTTAAATTAAATTCAGTGCTTCATATATATATATATATATATATTTTTGTGTGTGTGTATATAATTTTTTTTTTATAACGCATATTGTAAACTGTATATAGTGAACTTTAACTGAGACCTTAGCTAAGAACGCTGTTAGAAAACATCTTATGAAATAAGCTATTCCACAGTCGAAGCTGCAGGATATCTGGCTATTAATGTTTTATTTTGCATTTGTGAGTTGCTTTCAATTCATTACAGTAATGTTTGAGTTAATTGCGTTTTATTGAAGTGTACAGGCATTGAATAGACATAATGGGCACATGAGAATGAGTCCTCTAGTGTGTTCAAACATGCAGTCTCATAAATGAAAACCCAGCTCTATACATAAACGAATCTCATTATGCATTCATTGTTTACAGTGATTTAATATTTCTCCTAATTTGCAGCATGTTATATAGGCTTATTAATTTTCACATTTGTTTCAACCTCTAAACTGTGTGTCCGGAAGCTGATTGCAGTGAATTAGAATTACTGTACACCAGAGAGCCCATGTATGGAAATGAACTCGCAAAGCCTTATAGTTAATGTCTTGAACCCTCCCTGGCCGCACGCTCGCATATATAAATCCCAGCAGCACGCACAAGTATCAGCCCTTCGACATGGACACACGCCTCCCTTTACGTCAGCTATGTTGTACTTTACTGTTCTCCTGAACTTCCTCTGTTGCCATGGATACTGACACAGTGGGCTCAATATCTCCCGGCAATTTGCCTTTGTAAAGGGCAGTGTGTACTCAGGATTTCAGCTGAGGCTGTGTGCCACCCCCTCCACTTCCTCTGCTGCCCAGCTCTTCAGGCAAACCCACACGCATACAGATATAGTACATTTGGTGCTTAAAGATACAAGTCAAATTCCCACTCAGGTTAGGTGCCTTTGGTGTCATGTGCCTTCAAATACCTTCAGATGTGATCCGAATGCATCTTGTTGCTCTGTGTGATGTTATCTGCATTCAAAACAAGTGTCTTATGTTCAAAAAGGCTGCATTTAGTTGATCAAAAATATGCATGTAGTTTTTTTACTGTACATTCGTATTGTGCTTGCCCCGTTACCCGCTGGTAATAAACACTGTCACGCAAGCTACTTGTTAAGAGTGTCAATCGATACTATATTTATAGTAGTTCATTTATGCTCTGTGTGGCATAAGTGTTTCTTCGTCAGTCATTAGCACTGGCCCATATGTCCGTGAGGTCCTGCGGTGACTTACACATGCCATGAGCCTTGTCACCTCTCTTCTCGTTTGCTAAGCCGCTAGCTTTAGGCAGGAAATAGAACGAAACGCATCCAACACCTAGAAATGGAAAAAAATAAATAAATAGGTATTGCTGCATGTATTTAGCTCTTCATTGACGCTAATGCATCTGAAAATGTGCTGCCAAGATCCAGTTAAAAGTGTCTTCAAGTATCTAGTTTAAAGTATCTTTGTGCAGTGGAGTATGTGTAGACAATGCTACGTGCTTACGCAAGCATGAACATTTTGAAAAAGAGCTGAGGCTTTGCAGTAAGTACACACTCACTGGGGCAGCATTTATTTGTACAAAAGTATAGTAAAAACAGTACTATATACTTTATATAGTACTATACTATATATATATATATATACATATACTATAACAGTACATAAATTTAAGTAATTTCTGTGATGCAGAGCTGAATCATACATTCAGCATACATTACCCCAGTCATATGATCCTTAAGAAAACATTATTTTTATCAGTGTTTAATTATGACAGTTTTATGGCATAACATTTTAAATAGATTTTTTTTTTTTTTGGAAACAAATGTCTCTTTTCATAAAGTTTCTAAATAAAAGTATTCATTTAAAAAAAAAAAAAAAAAAAAAAAAAAACCCAAGCTTTAAAACGTTGGTATATAAACAAAAAATGACCCAAAAGGATTTATAGTAGTTACAGTTATTTACTGATAGAGATGATAGAGAGTGGTGTCTGCAATTTCCTTTTTGTCTGTGACAGTGTTACGTAAACCGATGCAACAGTGAAACTAAAACCTATCCGCAGACAAGTAGGCCATGCTGTCCTTGTAATTCTGGAAGTCAAGTAATAGCGAATGTGAAAGGGAACATTGGTCCAGGAGGTCGTCTGGCTTAGACCCACACTGGCTGTGAACTTCAAACTCTCAGTCTCTCAGACATTATGTGCGAGAGCTTATGAAAGCTGCTTTACTGAGGAATTGTGGTTGTGTTATGGCAGTGTGAGAGAGCTCATCAGCTTCAGGTGTCCCGTCACATGCTGCCAGCTGATCCGTTTTCACAGCATTCATCCTGGCCGCATTAGGTGGACTGGAAGCAGGTGGAAGCAGGGTCTTCATTACGTCCTGTCCAGCTTGTCTCTGGCTCATGTTGGCTATGCTCCCAACTCTTTTCTATGCCTTGAGAATCCAGGTTCTCCCTCTATTAGATTCACTTGTTGGCACTGGTGGGTGAATTTGTCTTCTGGTACAGCATCTTTGATGCGCTTTACCAAACGCATGTTCCTGTATCAACATTACTGTTGGTCATTCCTATCAACCGGTCAGATTTTAGGAAATATATATATATTATTATTTTTTTTCTATTTTTTTTTTTTTTACAACATTCTAATCATGTAGTCAGCACCAGTTGAATTTAGAGATGGGTAGGAAAGTGATTGGAGATTTTCTTTATTATTTCTCTTGTCGAAAATATGGAAATGTGATTGTAAGTCTCATGGAACACCTGTTTGTCAAATGTGGTGGGAACCCCGTTTTTTTTTTTTGGTCACATGGTGATCATCCCAGTCTTAAAGGATTTGCATGAAACACATCGTCTGCCAAATTCAGTGAGGAAGATAGTCATTTGGTGAGAAAGATGGTAATGTTTTGTGGTTTTGGTGCTGAAGGCATCTCTCTGACTGATCGCTGTTGGTGACAAAGTGTTGAGAATGTCCGGAGCACATATGCTCTAATTGCAGTGGAATCCGAAGCATGGGATGTTGGTCAGGGTGGGGTGTATGACACATATTACAGTATGAATAAATTGATATCATTGAAAGATAGATAGATAAAGATAAAGATATGGGGTTACATTTTATTTCGATAGTCCATTTAGACATTCTACTAACTACAAGTAACCTTGTAACTACATGTCCGATTTTTGGTGTTTGCAAACAATTATGTATTTTGTGGGTGGAGCATATCTGGTGGCAAAAAATATGCAGACCTATTGTTTGAATCAAATTTTGAAAATAGTAGGTTTCATCCATAGTCTGTCTGTTTAGATGTCTGCATTTAGTTTCTACTTTTTGATTTTATTCCATGGCTCCTGTCTGCTTCCCTCCACTTGTTAGAAATGATTTCTAGCACTAAAGTATGCACGCAGCTGATCAATCTGTTGCATTCATCCTAAATATTTCTTTGTTCTTCTAAAAAAATATTGATTACCCCATTATTTTCTTTTTATGTGTAAAACTAAATGAAGTCAACGTTGTAATCCATACCCACACAAGCACATTTGCACAACACAGTACATACCATCAAAGCACCCAGCTCTAAACGATGGTCTAGACAAGCCCGGAGCTCTGTCTGCGACTTTGTTGTTTTTCAGTCACAAGCTTTTCACGACACCTTGTATGAAAATCAAAGGGAGTAGATGCAATGAGGGATCCATTATTTTGGCAGTTTCCTGTTTCTTTCTTGTGACTTTAATTCATTTAATGACTTAATTGAGTATCTTTTCACCCAAACTCTAGCTCAGTCAATGTTAAATTTGATCAATAGTCCAAAAGCCCTTATTTAGACTTAACTTGAACTAAGTATTTTATCAGTTCCTCTTCTTTCTCTCTTTCTCTCTGTTTAATGGACAGGGCATATGCACGATGACAACTGCATTTCTGCACTTCTTTTTCCTGGCGTCCTTCTGCTGGGTCTTGACAGAAGCTTGGCAGTCCTATATGGCCGTGACAGGGAAAGTTCGGACCAGGCTCATCCGGAAACGCTTCCTCTGTCTGGGATGGGGTGAGTGCAAGGATCTCCACAACAATCTCTGCATCTCTCCCACTCTATCTCATTCAATCCATCATCATCATGCAGCTGGTATTTACTTCTTAAATGTGGACGATGTGAGTGGGTTAGTTTTGAATATCGTCTCGTATGTTCCATACCTCCCCGGGGTTTCTCATACAGGACCACTTTACGCACACATCAAATTGATTACAGAAGAGCTAACACTCATCCCTTCAGTTACCTAGCAACAAACAAGGCTCTCTCTTTCCATCATTGCAGTGTTTTGCTGTGTGCAGAGGAAAAAGACAAGACAGAAGAAGATAAACAAAGACAGATATGTGAACCGTTTATTAGTTCGGCTATTCCCATACACACTGATGTGAATTAATTCAATTACTGGTATCTGTGAAATGTTTCTTGTGAGCGTCAGTGCACACGGGTTGTTTTAAACAAGACTCGCATTTTAGATTTATATGGTTGTATGCCGATCATAAGTGGTTTGTGCTCAGTATTTCAGAGCTTAATGGCGGTGGAATTCATAAGCGATGTCTGCTATCAAATGAACTTGTTGCTCCTGTTTTGTATTAGTCCGTGACTCCATTGCCATAACAACGGTTGCTAAGCAGTGAATAGACTAGACAAAAAGAATAAATCAAAGATGCCAGAAGCCACCCTCCAAATCATTATACCTTTGGCATGGCATGACAAAAATTATATACATAATATATACATTTATATAATATACATATACTCTCTCTCTCTCTCTCTCTATA
>JAUMHG010000055.1:16866650-16878337 GCA_032359395.1 Enteromius anoplus
TATTCGAAAAGAACGAACCTGCAAATGTCTCAACTGACCAATCAGAATCAAGCATTCCAGAGAGCCGTGTAATAAATGGAATTAATATATATACTCCCTGACTAAAGAAGTAAGTCCAGATCAATAAATCTACTGTATATATTTTTATTTAACATTAATTAACCTTCTGAATGATCTTATATAATAAAATCATAAAAAAAGAAACTGGATCCATTTTAAAACCAGATACTCTGTTGTGGGCTTTATTAATGACTCAAAACAGCATAACAGAAACACCTTGCAAAAGAAACGTTAATTTCAGGAAACAGCAAAACAGGCCAATACTGTGATAAATATATATATATTTTTACACAAGCTTAATTAGCATCTCTAGAAATGTGCAAGTTCAGTCCAATAGTTCCAAAATAAAACCTTTTGTGAAATAAATCAACTGTTGTCCACAAGCAATATGATAGCAGTTCAACCCCGGAGATTACATCAGAAACACTGGAGTATTATGACTAGACAAAAATTACAGATATGCACAACTTAACCAAAAAACAAACTAAACCAACAAATAAATCAGCAGAATGATCTCAAATTTGTATTCGTAGCAAAAATATCGGAACCTTTTAAACTTATTTCAAACTAAATTTGGTCGTGTTTAGAGAGAAAAACTTTTTTTGTTGATTTCTTTTAGACAGCATTGCATGACATGCACCCTTTGTTAGAAGTAAGGGTCAGTATTAAAGACAGGTTAGCATATCAGACTACTACTATCAGTTAAACATGATAATGACACAGAATCTGTTTGGCATCAAAACACATTGAATTGAATCTTACAGAACAACAATTTTTCTCTCTGAATGATGAATGAAACTATTTTACTTTATTTATTTTGCTTCATTCCAGCTCTAACCAGTAACCAAACCAAGTAAAAACAGGACATTAAGTACAAAGTTAATGCACATATTCATCATCACTGACATCTGAATCGTCTGCATCAACTTCCCCTTCGATCACAGATTTTTTTCCTTTACAGCATGAAACGACCAAACCAATAAGAAAGACCTGAAACACACACACACACACACAAACTCATCACGGTTAAGAATAATTATTATTACATTTCATGCATGGTTTTATTCATGCAATTTCCAAATAATGAGGTATATCATTTCAGGAAAATACATTACCACAAGGAACGCCCAGTTGCCAAAATAGTAGATGGTGCTGAAGAACCAAAATTTGTGCAGGAACAGGTATGATCTTGTTACTGTGCACTGGTCTGGAAAACAAAATGTGTACAAAATTTGACTTTTCATTTTGTTTACATTTTTGGAAGTAAAATGTGCATTTTGCATTTCCCATACGATATTCTGGTCCCTAGATCCGGCTGCCTGCTTTAATATAAGTCTAATAGGAATAAGCATAAGTTAATGTGTTTGCACAGTGAGATGGGCAGTAGGTTATTCTTCACCACTACAGTACATGTTTTCATCAAAGAGCACGACACAGTAATTGCCGGCACACAGTCTTGTGTAAATACACCGGCCACGCTTTACAGGTTTGTGCTAACAACAGGCTGCCTTTCAGTTACAGTAAATACAGAAGCTCATAGCTACAAGGCACCTCAAGCTACAGCAACAAGCTGATGACCATGTCAAAGAAAATATAGCGGGATCAAGGAAAATGACACATTTGCCTAAAAATGTGGATGCTTCTTGGCAAACCAAATCAAATATCAATATAGCTATAAACAACAACAAATACTTTTATAATAATAATAATCATTATATTTAATATTATTATTATTAACATCATTATCATTACAATTATCATCAATAAACGACATATAAACATTTACTGTATATATCCAATATTTGAAAGATCACTATTGTATTAATATCAATAATTGCATAATTTGTATTATTTGAATTGAATTACGGTTTCTATATATTACACTTTGAACGCAGGACCTCAAAGCAGATGCCAAAACTCTTAACTAAACAAAAACAAAGAACATAGAGATCTTCTGTTTACGAAAAAATAAAAATAAAAATAAATGATTAGCCGCATTTTTGAATAGTCCAGCACTCGTGTGGTTTAGTTTGAGGTTTAGAAGTCTGCTGGTCTGATAAGCGTGTTATACAATCATATGCTTAGCAAGCAAGCTAATGTAAGAAGTTCAATCTGGGCTCGTGGATCAAACAGGGTGAGCCTCACTGAGGCAGGAGGGTCGTAATCAGCTCGAGAGACTGTGAAGATGCGGGAGGGTGGAGAAGCAGAGAGAGAAATCTGATGGCGTTTATTCAGATAATTAGCTGCTCCAGGCGTGCAACAGGAGGACGGCTGAGGCGTGAAGAGAGGAGTGAAGGAAAACCCAGACATTAAAAAAACATGAGCGGCACCAGAGGTCACTGAACTCATCCTGTGTAAGACATCCTATCATCTAATGCACATGTAGTCAAAGGCACCGTTTGCACTCAGCATTAACCTCTGTCCCGAAGTGATCCCATCACAAACGGTCAGCCAGAACCAGGACTGCCGAGCCTTACAACATCAACAGGTGGATATCATGCTTTGTGATATGGCTTGTGTTGAAGAATAAAGTTCTTCAACACAAGCCATTTTTTCTTTTACTTGAAACTTTTCGAGTTTTCCAAGGCTTCTGCCAGAAACAGGCTAATAAAACGCTGTGCATGTCAAGCTTTTGGCATCTCGGTGCACAAAGAATATCTTTAAAGGACGGTTGCAACAGGCTCCGCACAATAGCACTGGTCCTCTGGTTCTGGCTCAGGAGAAACTGGACCTGTTTGAGAGCAGGCGTCGTCCTCCCCTCCTGCACTTTTCCTGCCATCTGCAGCTCAGCAGATGCTCACCTGAATTACAGGGCAGATGGTTCTCAACAGTGCTCTGGCTAAACAAATCATCGTGTACATCACTGACCCGCTTCACCTTCAGATCGCAGTCACTGCTGATGCCAGAGACCACAGCCATTTAGACCAGCAGTCTGTCCACTCGCTCTGCTTGTGTGCCATTGTGTTGTTATGGGGGCTTTGGCCAGTGACTCTTAAAGGGATAGTTCACCCAAATATGAAAACAACATATATTCACCCATGGGTTTTCCAAATCTATTTGCGGTTAATTTGTCTGTGAAATGCAGAAGTCAACACAGCGTAATACCAAACATTATGACTAATTACAAAACTGATTATATGATTACAATATATAATGTATATATCAAAATACTATTACTATTAATATATGGCTCAAATGACAAAACAAAAAAACAAAAAACTTTAAAGCTTTAAGTTTTGTTAAATTTATCTCTTTATATTTTTGTCAGCAATATTTGATAATAGGTTTCCTTTTTACATAAATATATGTATTGTACAAAATGATCACAGAACTCTATTTTACCCATATTTTATTTGTCACAAAAGTTATTTCAAATATTAAAGCAGACACTTATGCTAAATATGATTTCTATGTATACAAAATGAAAATTGAATTTGGTGCAGATGCCAAAACGGGACACACACACAATATAAAGTTATCCTTCACTATCATTAATGTCAACATGACATTGGTAGCAATTTTGAATAGGGATGCATGCTTAATGTGTTTTCTGGGGGAGGGCAAAATTACTGACGAATAATAAATTAAATTTGTATCTTTTCCTCATATAAAGCTATTGCCTGACTTTGAATTAGTGCCATCTGGACTACTTTTATAGTGCTTCTCTTTTTTTTTTTTTTTTATCCTGTCAGCCCTCGGTCACTGTGAGCTGTCATTACAGAGATGATAATAGCAGGAGCTGATGAATAATTCTCTTTTCAGAAAAACATATACAGCAGCGTTTGGGTTTGGAAAAAGATGAGGGTGAGTTTTCATATTTGAGTGAATTGTTCCTATTTAACTGAGGGAAGTGACTGAGTGTGAGTTCAGTGTGTGGTCATTGCAGCGGGGCAGCCCTCTCTGAAAACATGCATTATTAATCATGACTCATTTATTTCTGTGTATACAACTGAATAAGAACAGGATGGAAATAGAGGAAAAGTGCTCTAAAGTGCTCTTTCCCTATGAGAAGAGCATTCTCTCAAGCTCTCTGTTTGTTTGGTTTGGGGTTTTTGTTTGTGTTGGTTTTTTTTCTAGAAAGCACTCTGCACATTTCACTATGTTACCCGAGTTTTCCAGGCTCGCTGAACCTCGGACCAGTGCTCTCGACGGGAAGCTGCCTGGCTCTACTCACTCTGAGTGGACCCCAGACATGGATGTTGAAAACCACCCTACCCTCTTCACCCGCCTGCAAACTTCCTGACACGGACAAAGACCTCCACCTCCAGACTCATGTTGGAGGGCTAATGTACAACTGTCTTGAGGTCTCTCAAATACAACCAACCAGTAACACAACTAATGAAGTTATAAAAGCTCCTCATTAGGAATGCTGTATTCAATCAAAATCTGCCTGTTTATCATCTCATATATATGCTAATTATTGTAACCTTTACATTAAATAATTGTTATCATCAACAAAAAATAAATAAAACACAATCATTACTGCAACTAACATTCTGTTAAAGCATATGTGCGTGTGTTTGTTTGTAAGCAACGGAAAATAATTATTCAGCAATGGTTTTTATATGGTTAGTATTTATTTTAAATACTTCCTGGCTTTTTTTTTTTTAAACTGTCTAGTCAAGAATTCTGAGGAAAAAAAAGTGTGGAGTAATGGCTTCTCAAAAATTCAGCTTTACCATCATAGGAATAAATGACTTTTTAAAATACACTGTCAGTCAAAATTTTTAATATATTTAAAGATGTTTCTCACTTTCATCAAGGCTGTATTTATTTGATCAAAAAAATAGATTAAAGAGTGATACTGTGAAATATTTTTAGCACTTAAAATAATGGGTTTATATTTTAATATACTTAAAAATATATTTTTTTCTGTGATGTGCAGCTGCATTTCCATCAGACATTACTCCAGTTTAAAGTGTCACATGATCCTTCAGAAATCATTCTAATACGCTGATTTATTATTAGAAATATTAATGTTGGGATGTCAATTTTTTTTTCCATTTTTTGGAAACTGCAATACAATGTTATTTTACATCGCAAAAATATCTTTCATATTTTTCTGATCGTATAAATGCAGCCTTAAGTACATAAAAAACTTCTTTAAAAAATACGAAAAATCTTACCGTTTCCTTAATTTTGACTGGTGGTGTAAATCAAAGTAGAATAAGTTATTTAAATATTCCATAATTTCAAATAAATCAAATAAATGCCACATTGGGGAAAAAAAGAGTATGTGTATTGAGATTGCGAGAATAAAAAATGATAATTGATATAAATGATAAATTCTGAAACTAGAACTAACTATAAAGTATATTTAAAATGAATACAATAAAACTACAATCAGTTATATCTGTGAGCAAACGTAATACGGTTGCATTTGTCCCAGATATTGCCGCAGGTCATAACGTTTATGAACATCTTATTAGAATATACTGACGGAAAGTCCCCTTATTGAACAGAACCCTACCAGACGCAAAAAATATCTGTATGCAAATTTCTAATATTTGTATCTTTCACAAAGCACACAAAGTTAACTTTAACTAAAGCTTATTAACTGTACTGCATTAATACACTGGTACAAATCATTATGTAGAGTATGTGCAATGAATGCTATTGTAGTGCGTTTGGAGTGTCAGTAACAGCATGTGTCTTTGAGCTGTGTGCACTGAGCCTGAATCAGCTGAAATGAGACTGCATTAAGATGCATTAGATTCTCTTGATGTACCATTGGTCCAAATCTACCACTGAAGTAACACCATGGGGTGCACATGGCGGCATGGATCGGCGCCAGGCTGTGCCTGACGTGGCTATTAATTAAAGTGTTCCTTAATAATCTGCTCTAATTATAGCCAGCTCTCTATTTGCTAGACCGGGGGTGAATTCAGATAGACTAAGAAACCCACAAAGGGAGGAAAACAAGCAATCTATGGTTTAAAGCGAAAGCTCAAATACTAAAAGACAATTCTCTTATTCAAACTTGAAGCACTTTTTTTCTTCAGTGGAGCACAAAAGGAAGATTTTGAAGTGCACCGGTCACTCTTTTCATTGCGTTTGAAATGAAACTAAGAAGTGCGAGCCTTATAAATGCATCGCAGAATGGGTCCATATGAGCCATGCACCACATTCTTATGAAGTTACATGATAGCTTCGAGTGATCTTTTCCAGCGATAACCTTTCCCCAAAGAAGCTATTAACCTCTGTGACCAGATCAATGAGTCAAGCAAATCAGCGGGAGAATCTGATTCGGTCATCGGAATCATTCATTAAATGGGTTTTATGAACTGAAAACTCAAAGTTATGAATCAGTCATGAATTAGACATGCTCACTCTTTACATCAATACCATTTATGAACCAAATTAACTGATGGATTGAAAGGATTCATCTCAAAAGAATTGGGTTACACTTTATTTTGATTGCCCACTTTAGACATTCTACTAAATACAAGTAGCTTACATGTCAACTCATTCTCATTTATTTGCAACTACATGTCTACTAACTCTCAGAGGACAATGATAGGGTTGGTAGTAGTGTTTTTTGGGAGAAATAAAACCATATGGGTTTAGGTTTAACATGAGGGGGAGTAAATTATTCATTTTTGGATAAACTATTCTTGTTATTAGGACTATAATCTCAAAACCTCTGCTATGCCTAAAACAGAGTTTAGATATCAGTCACTATATTGGAAGCAAATGCACTTTTCACTTCTGCTTGTTTTCTTCCCTCTGTCTTTCGATCTGTCTTTTTTTAAGCCAACAGATGCCTAAATTTGGCACCGATTTCTCAAAAGGCTTTAACTGGAGCATTTGCTAATCTTTATCACAAAGCAATAAAAGTGAGAGCCAAAAACAGGCAGCTAGAAGGCAAGGGCTTTACAGAACGACCTCAAGGGGAAGAGAAGATGCAGCAAAAGAGCTGAGTGTAATGCTCACATTGAAGAAACTGCAGAACGGGAAGGCGTCAGATTGAGTGCGAAATTGCATACAATCAAAGGGTGGCACTTTTCACTACAAATAATCCTGTGGGGTTAGAATGAAATCAGATTGAAAAAGGAGCGGAGGAGTGCAGCAGTAGAGCATGAGTGATGTCAGAGCTGCTGTCTCACCTGTTACCAATCCTCATATTTATAGCAGCAATATAACAGACAGACTCATGTGACTCGTGATTCACACCAGTCATCCACAGCACCTCTCTGGGCAAATGTGCGGAGAAAGAAAATAGAACAAGTCTTTAAAATACCTTAAGAAATGGCAGTGGATCTGAATACAGCTCTGGATTTAAACACATAAAAATATATATTTCAAGTAATATATAAAATCGTATTCACGTTTGCAGTCAGAAAGTTGTTTTTTTTTAAAGACACTGACACTCTTATTCAGCATTAATGCATTAAAAAGATCAAAAGTGAGAGTAAAGACTTTTACATGCTTAAAAAAAATCTATTTTCAATAAAGTACGCTATTTTGAACTTTCTGTTCCTCAAAGAATATGAAAAATCAGGGTTGGAGAAAGGCTGCTGAATATTCTGATTGCCATCACATTAATAAATTACATTTTAAAATGTATTAAAATAGGAAAAGGGTATTTTAAATTGTAATAACGTTTAACAGTATTGCTGCTTTTACTGTGTGTCTTACCAATTAAACACAGCTTTACTGAGCATTCTTTCAAAAACATTTCAAACCCCAAACGTTTGAACAGTAGCGGGTATCGGTTAATAAATGAATACATTTATTAGAGGAAGGATGAGTTTCTATAGGACTAATTGGAAATACCTTTCTAGCTAGTTAATCAGCTTGCTTAATTATTCTCATCATTTTAATAAGACATGAATTCCTCAATACTTAGGCTTTACCAGATATTTTAGTATTTTGTATGTTAAATGTCTAAGTGCCAATTTTGAAATGACAAAGTTCTCAAATCTCATTGAAATCTCATGTAACTGATGTCGAACCTTTCCATTTAAAATTCACTTTGTTCCTTACACACACACACAAACAAAAAGAGATGATCATATGGTTTCATGAGACTCAGAATTCAGTGCATGCTTTTTATTCATTATCAGAGCTTGACCGCTCCAGACCCCATTTATTCTATTCTATACATGGAAGGACATAATAACTAAGTAAATGATTTTTTTTTTTTTATAACTTTAAAAGTTAGAAAGTGTTTTTTTTGGCCAATGTTTTGTTCTTCCATATGAAACTATGCTGGAAAATGTTAATATTTCCAGGTAAATGGACTTCAGAAGATACTGGCCCTCATTTGTAATTTACTATACTATAAATATATGTCAGTGAAACAACCGTGGCCTTCGCCTATTCTGAAAAACACATTTCTTGTATTGCATTCAACAAGCGTCCTTGATAGAACTCTATCATAAAACAACTTATTTCTCTTCTGTCCTTCAAAAAATGCATCAATCACTGACATTTGTGTAATATTTTTCCTGTCTCATCATTACAGCAGCATCTGAAGCTACAGGAGGACACAATGTGCTTGGGAGCAAACAGAATGACTGGCACCTGCCGACCTCTGTGAGAACAAGGCCCAATTCATCCAGATACTGACTTAACGATGATTTGTGTTTTGAAGAAACTGTATTGTAAAAATAAAAAACGAGCATAAGTATCTGCCATCTTTGAGCACATCAAACATCGTTCTCTCCTGAACATCCCTGATGCTGTTGCTAGGGAACAGTCCTGACAATGAGGTGAGCACTTGATTTCTTCAGCATTATAAAATGCATCTGCCTTCCCATGTTAGACTTATGACCCTTATGGAATCACATTTTCTAAAGCACTTTTTAACTTAAACAAAGTGTTTTACAGTTTTATGCTCTATGGTTACATCATATGGCAATACTGTGATATTTAGATAAATAATATGCGAGTAAATGATTTAAAAATGGCATTGTACTTCCAAAAAAAAGCAGGTAGTTCCATAAAACTTAGACCAAAAAGAGAGCAGTACCATGAAACTTTTTGGTGATTTTTAATGTGTTATAAACATACATTCCCTCAAAATAAATTAGCTGAAATATGATAATGTCATAGACGTGCTTGAGATTTAAGTGCCAATTTTGTTCCCTTCAGTCAAACTGAGGCTTGAGCAGATTTTCGTAAGACGGAAAATGAGAATTTAATTAAAACAGTGGATTAGAGATTCCTAGAGTTTCTTAAAGTTCTAAGAGGTTTATGAGAAAACAAGTAAAAAATGACATTAAAGTTAATCCGATAAAGTTGATCACAACTAGGTGAATGGGACCTCCTTTTAGCTTTATAAATGTTAGACATTCACAAATATATGAGATGTGAGGGCAGAGGGGAAAATTATCAGAGAATAATGCTATGCATTATATAAAAAAAAAAAAAAAATTGAGAAAAAAGAATAAAACACGTAAATGTTCACAATATTTAATTTTAGAGGATAAATATTTATTTTCGAGTGAAGCCAAAACTTTTACAAATTATTTATTAACCAAAACTGAAAATTCTTTCATTATTCACTCACATCATTTCAAAAATCCAATATTAATTGTTTTCCAAGAAAAAATATATTTTTATATTTTGAACTTCTATACTACACTAATGACTTTAGAAGACTTTACACATCATGCACACATCATATGGATTCATATTGTGGTAGTTTTTCCTGAGCTAGACAATGTATGAGTACACAAGGATGAGTAAATAATGACTTTTTTTGTCATTTTAAAGAGAACTAATCCTTTTCACAGTAAGACTAAACTATTTTAATCTGCTTTTGAGTGTCTGAAAATGCCTAATAATTCAACAAAGGAATAAATATTTAAATCTTTATTTTGTATTTTCTTACTCGTTTAAACAGCACTCAGAGCTCTTATGATCAATGCACTAAAAATCAACAGGATATATTTTTCCAAACAAACCACATCTGTGCATTTTCTGAGTGCCAGACGAGCATCATGCGTTCATTAGACCATGGTTAGAAATCAATCTGACAGGATGAGGAAATTTATGCCTGGCCGACTGGAGGAGAGAGCAGAACATTGTAAGTTTCATTTTAATTTGCGGCTCCTGAATCTATTGGCACACCAAGTGACTTGGTGGATGGTAGCCATGGCAACAACACTTGATCCTCCAGATACACTGCATATATCTGAACTAAAATGAACAGATATAATATCATAAAATGAATGCCAGAGAAAGACAGGAAGAGAGACATGCAGGAGCTTAAATAAAGGATTGTGAAAGTAGGGGAGATCAGGAAAACGATAATACAGTTACCTGTTGAATGCAGGGAAAAAAACACCTAAAGACACGAGCTGTGCGTTTAGCAGTTCAGATGACTTCAGCAGCTGTTTGAACTCAAATTCTGTATGCATAGCGAGATCCCATGAATCCCAGCTCCTATTTAATTGACACTAAGTGTGGGTGGTACTGTATGACCGAAATCTTATATCACAATATGACTAATTTTATATAACAGCATCAGTATGTATGCGTTTTCTGCTGCTCTTATGTAACACAAGTAAAAAAAGCACACTAAACAAGCTACATTATTATAAAATAATTATTTCACATAAAAAGTAAATTATTATTAATATTAGAAACAGTTTTTACTAACTTGCTATTTTTATTTTTTTTATTTTTTTGTGGAACCTGTGATAGTTTTATCATTATTCTTTGATACATAAAAAGTAAAAGAAAATATATTTTTTGTAGCAATATACCCTACCCTTTAAATGTTTTGAGTCAGTAATTTTTTATTATTTATTATTACTATTTTTTATTTATTTATTTTTTTGGGGGGCCACAAAGTAATGTTAAATACTTATATTGTTAGAAAATATTTCAATTTTGAATAAAAACTGTTCTTTTTAACGTTTTGTTCATCAAAGAATCCTGAAAAACAGTATCATAGGTTCCAAAAAAATGTTAAGCAGCTTCTAAATATTAAAGTTTCCAAAATTGACAATAAATTAGCATACAGTCAGAATGATTTCTGAAGGATCATGTCACACTGAAGACTGGAGTAATGGATTGTAAAAATTCTACTTTGCATTACATGAATAAATTCTATTTACAATATGTTCAAATAGAAAACTATGGAAGCCCGTTTCCGCCACCTTGAGATAATAATAAGGAGAATTAACCATAATAAGGAGAAACTTTCTCATAATAATGACTTATTTTCTGAAAATAATTATTTATTTTCTCATAATAATGACTAATTTTCTCGTAACAATGAGAAAATTTCTTTAAAAAAAATTATATATATATATATTTTTTTTTCGTGTTAATTAATTATTTACTTATATATATATTTTTTTTAGAAAAGTTGTGTATGGAAGCCCGTTTCCGCCACCTTGAGAAAAAATATCATTCTGTTAGTAATAATAATGACAAACTTTCTCATAATTATGAGTTAAAATATTATAATTTTCTCTGAGGAAAATATATTTTATTTTATCATAATAATGACTTATCATCTCATAATAATGACTTATCATATAATAATGACTTATCATCTCATAATAATGACTTATCTCATAATAATGACTTATCATCTCATAATAATGACTTATCTCATAATAATGACTTATCATCTCATAATAATGAGAAACTTTCTCATAATAATGACT
>JAUMHG010000055.1:16880721-16897971 GCA_032359395.1 Enteromius anoplus
TCATAATAATGACTTATCATCTCATAATAATGACTTATCTCATAATAATGAGAAACTTTCTCATAATAATGACTTATCATCTCATAATAATGACTTATCTCATAATAATGACTTATTTCATAATAATGAGAAACTTTCTCATAATAATGACTTATCACCTCATAATAATGACTTATCTCATAATAATGACTTATCATCTCATAATAATGAGAAACTTTCTCATAATAATGACTTATTTTCTCATAATAATGACTTATTTTCTCATAATAATGACTTATTTTCTCATAATAATGACTTATCTCATAATAATGAGAAACTTTCTCATAATAATGACTTTTTCATCATAATAATGACTTAGTTTCAGAAAATAATTAATTTTAAATATTTTATTATAAAGTTTTATTTGGAAAGTGTTTTTTCAGCATTTTTGCCTTTATTTGATAGAACAGAGTGAGAAGAAAGGAAGCAAACTGTGAAAGCTTCAAGAGGCGGGACTCAAACTCAGGATTTTCAAAATGCAATGATGCTATATATTATATAGTTTTAAATCTGAACTTAAAGTACTCTTTAAGACGAGCATCATGACTAAACTCCCATTGGATGCCATATTCAAAGCCATGAAATAGTCAAAACTCATACGTCTGCACATGAACTGAAGTCTATATAAATGTTTGAAAATACTATATTGCCTAGCAACCATGCGCAAACAAACTCTCAAGACAACACCCATAATAACTAGTCCTGCCACATTCTGACTTGTGTAGAATATGTCGTCTCAGTTTTTTCACATTTATCCGTATTTCCCCTTCAAGTGAAAATACCGTAAAGCCGTCCCGCACACAACTAGCAACACAAATACATCTTCCCCCATACGGCACAATCTCAACCGGATGACACATTTCTGCCGTCGCAAGGTATATCCCATCATGTCGCCCGGCACTAATTGACACTCTCCATCACTCAAACCCAAAGCACTTCCTCTAGGAGCTTGAAGGACAACCCAACCCCGGCATTATTGCCAATACAAGCTGTGCTCTGTGAAGCAGGACTCGCCTCTTGCTCTGTGGACTTGAGGCGTGAGAGTGGCGGGGTTCGAGAGCACGGGTCTGGCCCTGCAGGGAGAGATGCTCTCGCTTGGATACCGCGCCCTCCCTGTCGCATGTGTTCTCCCTGCTTGACACTTCCTCCCACTCACGCCTGGTTGTGCAACGGCTGTTACGCAAGACAGAGCAGCTTCCAGAGTGATGAGAAGACTCGGATTGCTGCACAAGAGCGAGAGATCTGGCAGAGCGAGAGGACTGCAGATGAAAAACGGCAACAAAAGGAGAGCGAGCGAGAAAAAGTCGATATTATTCAATTCTTTCATCTACAGGCCAGCTGGCAGGGCGGGTCTTTGCTACAGGTCAACAGGTATGAGAGGACGAGCACACGTTGGGGCCTTGAAGCTCAGCGTGTAATCAAGGGTCTCAAAGTGAGTCCGGAGAGAACTGGGGAAAGGGCTGAATTGATTACTCATTCAATTACAATAATTAAGCGGCTACTTGAGGCACTCTGTCTTAACATGCCTTTGTCATTTATTACTCTTTAAAAGAGGAAAAGAGAAGTCCTTCATTTCTCTTCAAGACAAAAAAAAGCTCAACAAGGGTGTTCATGAGCATCATATTAATCACTACAAACATCAGCATCCAAATCACACTGAAAGCAAAAAAGTAATATAATATAATATAATATAATATAATATAATACATGCATACACCTGTGAATGAAGTCAACTGAATTAACTAAAAATATTTCATACTATTAATGCAGATGATTTGTCAAAAGTGACAACTAATCTTATGTATATATGATTAACATGAACTCAATGAACACTTTTTCATACAGTAGCCCAAACATCAAGCAGACTTCATTTGTTACAGCCGGACTATCTTTCACCTCTGTGGCTGTTGAATAATGGTCATATGAATGACCTCTGTGGGACATTATACAGCCATAAATCACGTCAATAATAACAATCATTCCAGCTCTCGGCATCATTAAGGGTTTTAAAAATTTTCCCTATTTGGAAAAAAAGTTTAACTTAGTCTGTTCCCGTTATCCCGAACAAAGACAACAAATCTGACTTCTCTGCAATGATCTGAGAAATCATTCGGGGTGAAAAACAGCCGCCTCTCAGCTAGAGCGACTCCAATCACAGAAATCAAACCCTGATAATGAGGCAAGAGTCTTGATTTCAGAGGCAACCACAGGAACAGTCAAATATTTGTTGCGATACGCCATCTGGAGAAAGATGAGACAGATGATTCAGAAATAAAAAATAAAAACTATATAAGCATTTTTGTCGATTAAGTCGTACCACAAACAAACTGCTGAGAGCTTTTAATTCCACTCAGCATGAATAATGGATTCAAACCACAGTAGAGGAAACTTTGTTAAGATAAAATTAGCTAATATCGAGGAAAATTTCAAATGCTTCCAGATTCATGTAGATTGTCAAAAACCTTTTACCGCACCATGTTTTTTTTCCCCGCCCGTTTTGCCAAAAGCTGTATCATACTGATAGTGAACAGTAATTGTAATAAAAACAAATAGAAATCCCATCTCCCGCTGTGACGCGACGGAGAGTCCCGTGCTAATGGACGGTGTACAGCTTGTCTTGCACTGTTCTATCTGAAAACAGTAATGAGGCGTTTTGCTGATGACGGGTAGGTGGCAGAAACACAATGACTGGGCTCCGCTGACTGACCGCAGATGGGAAAAGGCCAAAACCCACACAAACAGATTGGGAGGCTGTGCTGGTTGGCAAGCAGACGGCTTAAAACTATGCTGGTTCTAAAGTGCGAGTCAACTGGAGATGGATCAATTTCGGGTGACCCGCAGAGCAACTTCTGTTGCACAGATTTATCCTCCATTGTGCGAGACAGTGCCTCATTTTGGCTTTGAGAGACTTAATTGGGTTATGATACAGAGCATTGTTTGAAGGAGGCATATGGGGAATCTTTCACGCAGGCACAGACTAATGCAAGGCAACTGACTTCTACTGTTTTTTTGTTCGTTTTTTCTGTCATCTTACCATTAAAGGTATTTTTTTTTACAGAAAATGACTGTTGCTCACAGCGAAAGTTAGGGATATAAACAGCGAGTAATACTTGCGGCGTTTGTGCTACGAACTTGAATGATGCTTCAAATCAGGTGGCTTGTTGAGGTGTGCTATTACTGTTCAGAGCAATCTGACTTTTTCTTTTCACCTGGCAGGCGATAAAATGAGTGCCATTTACTTACACTGAAGGGACCTGAGCTGCAACAGTTTAGAAACATGCTAAAAAACATTCAGAACACTGCAGCAACTGTGTAACTGCCTAGAACACCCTAGCTGCAGAATAATCATGTCAAAAAACTTTCATCTTAACCACCAACATCCTAGTAACAGTCTAGAATCATTCCAAAAACAATAGCTTAGCAACCACCTGGAACACCCTAGCAACAGAATAAGTATTCTGAAATACATTCACCTTAGAAACCACTGAGAACACCCTATCAACAGCATAAAACTTCCCAAAAACAATTTACCTTAGCAACCACCTAGAGCATACTAGCAACAGCACAGAAACATGCTAAAAACAACTGACTTTATCATCTGGCTAGAACAGAATAAACATGCTGAAATTCATTTAACTTTTCATTTCACATTAAACTGCTCAGAACACCCTAGCAACAGTCTAGAAACACACATAGGACACCCTAACAACAGCATAAAACAATTCACCTTAGCAACCACTTATTAACCCCTAGCAACAGCATAGAAACATGCACAAAAAATTACCTTACCAACCACTTAGGACATCCTAGCAACAGCATAGGAACATGCTTAAAACATTTCACCTTAGCAACCACTTAGAATATCCTAGCAACAGCATAGAAAAATGCTCAAAAAACTATTTACCTTAGCAACCACTTAGAACATCATAGGAACAGCATAGCAACATGCTCAAAACATTTCACCTTAGCAACCACCAAAAAACACCGTAGCAACAGCATAGGGACATGCTCAAAATATTTCACCTTTTGCAACCACCTAGCAACAGCATAGAAACATAAAAACCTTCAGAACACCTTAGCAACCACCCAGAACACCCTAACAACAGCATAGAGACATAAAAAATTCAGAACACCTTAGCAAACATTTAGAACACCTTAACAACCAACCAGAACACCCTAACAACAGCATAGAGACATACAAACATTCAGAACACCTTAGCAACCACCCAGAACACCCTAACAACAGCATAGAGACATACAAACATTCAGAACACCTTAAAAAACACCCAGAACACCCTTACATCAGCATAGAGACATACAAACATTCAGAACACCTTAGCAACCACCCAGAACACCCTAACAACAGCATAGAGACATACAAACGTTCAGAACACCTTAGCAACCACCCAGAACACCCTAACAACAGCATAGAGACATACAAACATTCAGAACCACCTAAAACACCATAACAACACTGCCGGCACTGTGAGCGTGAGTTTTAAACATTTTGTTCATAAAATGTAAACCATCTAGCTAATACGATCACTTTGCAACTGAAGTCAGCTCTAACACGACCTGAATTTTTAATAGCAGAAGAATTTCCTAGCCTGTCAGTCTGATATTCTGGCACAATCTGGGGACCTGAAGTGAGTGAGAAGCAATTAGCAGGTGGAATCTAGCCCAGCATAGAGAGGTGTATTTTAAGAAAGGTTACAGCTGATGGGGGACACGTCTTAAGGACATTAAGGAAGATTGGCCACTTCTTCTTGGTTCACTGATTCAATTGCATATTAATATCTTTGATTTCATTATTATTCCAATATCCTCCAATGGGATTGGAATGTAATATCGGAGTGCCCTCCTCTGGATGGAAAACAGTATCATGGCTGCACTCTCAGGCTGGATGGCAGTATATCAAACCATAACCAATCCTATCCGAATCCACCATGACATTGCCGAATAACTTATAGCCCCATTTCCCAGGTTTTGAAGTTGAGCTCGGTAAGAAAAAAAGTGTCAAAAACACACTATGAGACAGACCTGGTATTAAATTAAACAGATGTTAAAGAGCTTAAAATCACTCATCACAATGCAGAGCACGATATCACACTGTTAAAACACTAAATCAAAGCTTTTACAGTAAATCCCAACATCATTCAGTATTTTAAGCCGCCTTTTTTTTTCTGCCATCGTGAGAATGAAATCTCTTTGTGCAATGCCTATAATATGTTGAACTAGATACCGCCTTGTGCGCAGCACACTCAAAACACACGGATCTATCTGCAATTAACCACAAATGTATGGTGGCAATTAACCTTATAGATCGTAATTAACACTTTTGCTGGTTTAAGCCACTATTTTTACAGCATTTTAATTAATGTAAATCTCCCTCCGACAGACTGTTATTTGCCATCTCAACCTTCTGTAATGAACACAGAGAAAAGCTGCAAGGGTCATGTTCTCCAGGTGTGACATCTGACTTCACATCTTTGTATTAGCAAGACTATTTCAAGTCTTTCCTCATTGGCTGAGCATACAAAGCCAAACACTTGGATACATTCAGATACAGCAGTGCAAAAAAAAAAAAAAAAAGCAATGGTCCGTCACACCTGAAGCTATTTTGATCTCCTATTGAGATTCAGAGTCTGTCTCCTGCTGGTTTACCATTTCATCTCACATCTAGCGTCATTAATACTTTTGCTTCTTCTTCATGCTGTCTTCTGCAAAATCTATTTCGTTCTATTCACTGAGTGCTCAGCTCATCTCTTCATAACTGACGTACAAATAAATATTAAGGAGTGTTAGGATAGGGGAGCGACTGATATTCAGTATTGTCAGACTTGTATCTGCATGGCCAGCGCTGTAATCAAGAAAATAAGCAAATATTAGTTGTTGCATATAAATAAAAAAGGAACACAGCAGCAGGGTTCAAGAAGTAAAAATTCAGTTTATTTTCTCCATAGAGAAACTGATGCTGAACAATAACAAATAAACCTTTCAAAACAGACCTGCTACGAGCTCTGAGGTTGTTAATGGGTGATGTACGTGCATGTAAGTGTGATTTTAGTCGAGTTTAATTGCAAAATTCCCAGTGAAGATAATATAATTCAGAATACAACAATTACGGGTAGCATTAAAATGTAAATCATGGCAAGAGATTCACTCCCATGAAGCACTGAGAATGATGTAACTGAGTTTCTCAAACCCCTTGCATACAAATTACTATTTTGCAATATACTAATACAATCTAATTCAGTGTTTCATGGGATAAGTAGATACAAAACACACACACACACACACACACACACATATATATATATATATATATATACACACACACACTACTGTATAAATGTTTGATGTCAGTAAGATTACTTTAATAATTTTTTAAAGCCTCTAAAGTTCATCAAATTTGCATTTATTCGATTTAAATATATTTCAAATTTTATTTTACAGTTTTTATTTGTTATCTTAATTTTTTTTTGTGACGACAGTCCATTTCATTCTTTAATGTCACATGATCTTTCAGGAATCATTATAATGTGCTGATTTTGAGCACAATAAAAAAGTTCCTGAAAAGCTGTCGGGCTTAATAGGTAGACATGCAAGCGTTGACTGTCACTTTTGACCAGCTTGTGAATAAAAGTATCAAAAAAATTAATAAATAAAATGAAACTTTTGAACCGTACTGACCCCAAACTTTTGAACAGTAGTATATCTTTTGTCCTTTTCAAGTTTCTACTGCAGTCATACATCTCAGAGTCGGCTGGTTTAGCTCATGGCTTAAAAATCTTTACAGAATCTTTTAAGTCACAATGAAGAAAATGAATGGGAACAATATGAACCAAGAGTGAACTCCACAGCCACAGACTCTTTATTCGACCAATATACTACCCTTTTTCCCTGCTGTCCACTTACTGTATAAAGCTAGTCAAGATTTCTTGCACAAAAAATATATATTAGCGCCTTAGAATTTAACTGGATGTTTTTGCTACTGTACATTTAACACTTCCATTTGTAAATGACCTCTGTTATTACTGGCTTCATTGCAGTTAAAAACTTAAATTTTTCTATCACTTTTCTATGATACAACCTCTTTACAAAACTCCTAACCCCCCATTCCCTGTACTATGGAGAAGCATTATCCACTGAAGTCAGTCACTTTGTGGGTGATAAAGAATGATGGTCTTACCTTCAGGAGCGTCTGCGTCACATATCTTGCTGATGGCAGCGGTGTGATTGCCCAGAGATGGGTCTGCTGTGGGCAGCGGGGTCTGAGAAAAAAGAAGAAAAAAAAACTCAAGCACAATCTGATCTATGGAACAGGGTTCTAATTGCATGCTAAACATAAGGAATATGCTTAAGCTTCTTATGTAAGCACATATAAGACATAACCACTGTGATTTCATGTTAACTAAACAAATTACAAAGCAGTTTTATGCACAATACTTCAGCATAACCATCCACAATCCAGTTTAACCAGCTACTAAACATTAAAATAGCCACACTGTATTTAAATGAAGTCATTGTCATTAGTCATTTAAATTAGACTCTATACTACATATTAACAAACCTCTGCTATGCGCATAATGTGGCACTGTTAACACTTAAACAAAAGTCACAGTAAATGCCATTTAAAAAAAAAAAGATGTTTCATCAAGTGAAGGAGAAGCCTTATATGCAAACATGTGGCGTAGTTGAGCACAGCTTAGTCATTTTAAAGACTTGCTTCATAACCGACGCCAATTCACATAATTCCTTCAGTAAACTAGTGCTAAAACAACCAAGACTAGAGTAAGTATAAACAACACCTATATTTCTAGAACCCTCTCTTACAAGAATACAGATAACAAAGGAAAGTAAAAAAATAAATAAACTCATTCTGCATAATTTAATTTGACAAATACTAATTATAAGAGGCACTCATAAGCTTTTTGGGTTTTTTACATTATGGGAATGTACCCAGAAATACAATTACAGTTTCAATTACACATTCCATGCTTTAAGAGATAATGCATTGCTGTTTCTGCTGGATGATGAAATGAGTAAACCTCATTAGTTAAAAGTAAATATATAAACTATACGGGTGCAGTTACGAGTTTATGATTTTCCCCATGTATGCATATATGATTATATTATTGCAGATATGTATATATGATAATTGCAGACATTTGATCAGTGATTGCATATCAAATTTATAATGGAGGACTATCAGCGTAAAATTGACTTTCCCTTGATGTATTTTCTCAATGTTTCTGCCAAAATAAAACTAAATACGAAATATCTAAATAATATTTTTGATTAAATAAATAATTCTATACATCTATCTATACATAGATATAATATTTAATAATTATTTTTAATACTATTAACACATTTAACATTAACTAAAATAATACTTACTGTAACAATCCTTATGTTTTTAATTACAAATCCAATGCAAACTATTGTTCACATTTTTAATGACAAACATTAACAGTTATTTTAATTTCTTGGAATTTTATTTCGGTACATTATTCCTCTTACAATTCCAATTTAAATCCCAGTTCTGCATCCTGTTTGCTACATCAATTCTGTAATTTATTGCCATTTAAAAAGCATCCTCAATTAAATTCTGCACGACACACAACCCTGCAAGACATGTACTGTATTTCGCTTATGCTTATTTCAATATTTACATCTGACTCTGCAGAGGGACAAAGGACAGATGTAATCGGTCAGATTTCAACACATGCTGTGATGTTTACTGAGTAGAACAGGTTCGATCTTGCCGCGAGCTGTTCTTCTTTCTCTGTCCTCGGCAGACGATTTGCCCCATCAGCCTTCTGACAGCTTGTCAGCCTCACAGCAAATTACTCTTCATTTGAGCTTGTATTTACGCAAAAGCAGCAGAACTTTTGGAAATAATCAAACGGGATAACATGCACCACTGGACAGATGCAGAATGACTCCTAGCTTTCCAGGAAGTGAAGAGAAATATGATTTGATTGATGTATAGTTTGTCAGTTTCAGCCACAGTCTCCTATGGATCTATTCGGTGGCCACCTGATGCACTGTGTGTATAAACATGGAAACATTTTAAAATTGCCATGTCTGGGTTTATCTAACTTCCTGATGAGTTTTTGCCATGATAAACTATTACAGTGGTATAATTTAGAACATAACAACAAATAAAGTGCATTCAAAAGCATCACACAGGTCTTTTCCAGTCTAAGTGGGTGGTTCTTGGCAAGAATAACCTGACCAGATTTTGTCCCAAAAGTTGATCAGCAGTTGCTATGCTACATATGGATAGATGTATAGATTCACAGTAAAGAAGACGAGGGCAAGTTTTCACACTTAACATGATCAGGTTAAAGACTTTAACCTCATATGAATGTACAGAGCTTTGAAGAAGCAAAAAGAAATAAATAACAGATGCAGGAAGGCCTTTAATGGCTTTTGAAGAGAGTCGGGAGAGAAGGTTTTGAAAGGCTTTCAAACACTTGCTTTGTAAAAAGGTTCATCATTACATACTTATGTCACCGGCGTGGGCCCTGTTTGCTCAGAATACGACAGCTGTAATCCTGTAATCCTGATGCCGTGCAGCACAGGGGATTGACTGTTGCACAAACAAACCCACATCTCACCTGCAGCAGGTATTTCTGGCTGCCGTACATGACGTATTGCGGGGCCAGACTGTAGATCATGTAACTGGTGTGGAGGACGATGAGGAGGAGGATCATGCAGAGGAAGAGGAGGGCCTGCGGTCGAGTTCTCTGAGGCCTGATCTTATACAGCTGCACAAAAGGAAACAAAAAACATGCTAATATTACTCATATTCACTCTAAACTGCAGACATGCACTTCACAAATAGAGCAACAGGTAAAGTCATGGCACAAAGGAAAATTTTTTTGAAATTAAAGTTTTTATATACAGTACATCAAGAAAATGTAATTATTTAATAACAGGAATAAATTAAAATTTTAAAACATATTTTACATTTTTAAAACATTTTTTTAAATTGCAAAATTACTCCACAATATTACTGTTATTATGAACACAAAATAAATGCAGCCTTTCAACAAAACGGGGTGGGGTGATCACCTGTTATGGGTTGTACAACCCTGTGTTGGTTGTGCGCAACTTTTATATACTTTGATCCCTTTTCAAACTTAAAAAATGCTGCATATTTGTTGTTGTCATATTATATGAAATTCTAAATAAAAATATTTGTTAATTTATTTTTTATTTATATATTTTTAATTAATTATAGAAAAAGTTTTTTTTAACTGTTATTTTAAAATTATCTGATTATTTTGAATTAATTAATTAATTAAACATGTATTCAATAAAAAATAAAAAATAATGTTAAATATGTATTCTATAAAAAGGCTGGATTCATCGAATGTCGTCGGGTGCGCAGAGATTAATTGTTAATTAAACATGTATTTTATAAAATATAAAAAAAAAGAAGGAAAGAAAGAACAGGTTTTTGCAGCCCCAGTGTGCTTAAATTTTATGATATATAGATGCAAACACAACTGAACTTGAAACTAACCTGTCCAGCATCCAGAATCTGAGACACACAGCCTTGAAATGAGTTTAAAATCTGATTGAGGTGAATGTTTATTCAGACCCACGGAAATGCATATCTAAATGTTGGTCTTTGGTGTAGCACAAGAACTTGTGAGTCAATTAAAGTAAGTGAAAAAATAATGTCCAATACTATTCAATGTCCATACAAATCAATACTACATTCAAATCCACCACTACTTATTTATTAATGTGAGAATGTTTTACACGCAAGCAATGCAGCATATTAACCACTATTGCTGAAGAAAACAACCTAACAATAATGTTTGGACACATCTGAGTAAATGTATGTTTTTCATGATATTAAAAACCTTTTGATCTGCCAAAATACAAATTGTGCTGACATGATGCATTTTCTTTTTTTTTAAAGGAACTAATACTTTTCTTTAGCAAGGATGTGTTTAATTAATCAGTAAAGCCATTTGTCACAAATTAGCAAACTACAAAAGATTTGAATTCCAAATAAATGTTGTTCTTTGAACGTTTGAACCTGGAGTTTTTTCAGCCCCAGTGTGCTTAAATTTTGCCTATGCAAACTCAATGGCCAAACTTTATCATTAAAATTCAAACACTCGAGCCAAAATAAAAATGTTTAATGAAGCAGGTGACACTAGCGTCTCACCCTTATCCAGAAGAACCAAATCCCCATGTTACGGATCCCAGCCATGGAGGTGAAGACAAAGTACACGGTGATGATTGTGATGAGAATGTAGTCCAGCGGAAAAACCTGAAGAAAGTCGAAAGCGGTTTTGGTCAACAACTCCACAAAAACTTAGAAGCCCTTGATCTATTTTAACTATTCCCCAAGGCTACAATGCAGTCTCTATTCATCTACACACAACACACACTTTTTCAGGCCTAAATGTCAACTAGAACCATTACCCTGACAATGAAAGATGGCTGGAAGGCCGTGACAGTGTTGTCCACACTTACTGCGTTTTCTTTGTGTACCAAAGTGGTTTTCAAAGTAAGTGATGCATGTTTCACAAAGCACACAATGCTGGAGGCACAAAGGATATTTGTACACTCGCACTCTCAGCGGTGGCCTAAAATACTGTCACTCCTGTGCTAGAGATGTATCGCTCCACAACTCTGAGGTGATCTTTCAGTGCATTTCATCTCAAAAGAGCCACGGGAAGTACATGGCAGAACTGTTTGAAAGTCAAGCTAAAAATGACCCTGTTCCTGGAAGAGCTGTTGGTTCGTGGAAACGGCAATGCCTCTTCCTCTGGCAGCTTGTCCTCCATAACTCCACTGGAGCTGAAATGCTGTTTTTGCAATGAGCTAAACACACACTGACCTTACCTGTTGCCCTTATATCGCAGACGGAATGTGGTCAGTGACATCATGAAGTACAAATTAGAAATGTTTCTGGAGGCATGAGCAATAACTCTCCGGCCCGCATGCCTTATCCTTTTGCAAATTACTTTTCTTTTTTCCTTTTCACGTGGCCTAATTGCTGAAATCAATGGTCTGAATTCCTGAACAATTTGGTTTAATCAAGCCATCTTAAGCAGCGAGTGAAACAAGTGATCATATTTTATTCAAGCACATGGAAACTGATCATTGTGCTACTTGAAGATTGAAGGATTTGAAATCTCTTTCCAAAGCACTAAATGATGAAAAGTGCACTTATTTCTGATTCATAAATAGCGCTTAATTCAGAGGTCATCACATCTTTTTATGGAGCAAGTGGCCACGGACTATGGACAGGGTGATGAAATGTTCAAATTATTTCAAAGATTCGGACTTGCAGATTGCGGTTCAATGTCACCACATTTCCTGGTTAGTGTTTCGAGCAGCTATGATACACAGGTGCAAATACTTTTGAACTTGAAACCAACCTGTCCAGCATTATGAATCTAAGACACACAGCCTTGAAATGAGTTTAAAATCTGATTGAGGTGAATGTTTATTCAGACCCAGGGAAATGCATACCTAATAAAACTTGTGAGTGAATTAAAGTGAATGAACAAAAATGTTCAATATTAATCAATGTCCATACAAATCAATACTACATTCAAATCCACCACTGCTAATTTATTCATTGAGAATGTTTTACACGCAAGCAATGCAGCCTAATTACAGGAATAAACCGCTATTGATGATGAACACTTCTTGCCAAAAATGTATGGACACATCTGAGTACATTTTTGATGTTAAAAACCCTTTGATCTGCCAAAATACAAACTGTGCTGACATGCACTTTATCATTAAGTTCTTTTTTCGAAAGAAACTATTACTTTTCTTTAGCAAGGATGTGTTAAATTAATCAATTCTGACAGTAAATCCAATTATAACAAATGAACAAACTACAAAATATTTGAATTCCAAATAAATGTTCTTTGAACTTTGTATTCGTCAAAGAATCCATCACAGTTTCCACTGAAATGTTGATTTTAAACACTGATAAAAATAAATATGTTTCTTAAGCATCAAATCAGAACTTTAAAATGATTTATCAAGAATCATGTGACACTAAAACAAGGAGTAATGGCTGCTGAAAATTCAGCTTTGCATCATAGGAGAAAATAACATTTAAAAATATTAAATGGAAAACAGTCATTTTACATTGTAATAATATTTCAATTACTATATTAATAATTATTATATATAATAAAAATATATTTGAATATAATATATTTATATAAAACTAAATATTACTATCTTTTGATCTATTTTTGATGGAAATGTTTATTATTAATTATTAAAAAGAAAAGAAGCCAACAAGGGCACATGAAACTCTTCAAAACTGCTTCACATGATGCCCTTCATCAATTTAATTCACATTTATTGGCCACTACATAAATCTCATGCTTTCATTTGTGTAATTTTAAAGTTTTTAACTCAAATATGATGAAAAAAAATTCAAATATGAAGGAAATAGCAATAATAAGGAATGAGTAGGTGCGTTCAAACTTTTGATTGACAGTGTGCACTTGCCAATTACAAAATAATGCTGCTTGTCTTGGCAGAAATTTCCTATGGTGAGCAGATCGCATTCTTCACATCTCTTGCAACAGCCACAAGTTGCTGTTCTGCTGATAAGTTTCGTAGTAAAACCAAAGAGAGCCATGCTTTCCATTTCTGGTACCTTTCTCCTCCCGAATCATTACACAACTCTGGTTGCACGCAACTGTCACCAGCATTCATGTCGAGTTGTAACGTGATTCTGAGACCAAAGGAAAAAAAGAGAAGGCTGCTCACCGGTTGCAGCGCCAGCAGTAGCTCATTAAGAGGGTTGGTTAGGTTGGTCCCAAAGATGATAAATCCAGTGCTGATACCAGCTGAATGTAAAGCTTTATCCAGACTGCAACGAGACAAACACATTTACCAGCATCATCACATAAGAGACTGAATTAAAAACATCATTAACTACAGTTCTCCATGGTCTGCTATAGAATGATGGTTAGTATGAGGCCATTTAGAGCGCTGCAGGTGTTGATGAATGTGTGTGTACAATAACAACAGATTTATGATAACTCAAGCACAGAATCAAAATGTCCCTCAGATGCACTGTGGTCCGAGGGGACGACATTCTTCCTGTGCCTCTTCAGTGGGATGAGCCATTTGTTGGTCACGTAAACATAAGAAAAACAGTTTAAATGGGGTAGAGTCTGCTATCAGAGTGACATTTCGTACAGGTTAATGGAACTTACTTGGAAATAAACAAGGTCACGAAGAACAAAAGAGCCACCAGGATGAAGAAGACCCCGAGCAAGATCTGACAAGACCAAAAAGACTCAAGGTTAGATAGTGTTGGACAAACTACTTTAAAAGTTTAGTAACTCTATTTGAGAAGCTATCCTTAAAAATATGATCAGATATATATATATATATCACATATATAACCAGAACATACAAAAAATGTGCGGTTTAGTATTTTTGTGGAAACCTTGTAATTTTTTTTACAAGACTTTTTTTTCTTTTAATGAATAAAAAGAACAAAAGATCCAATTTTGCAACAATGTAAAGTCCTTAATGCTACTTCTGATTAATATAATGCTTCCTTCCAGAATAAAAGTAGAAATTTCTTCCAGAGATGTGGATATATTATAAAACGAACATTTTGTCCTGTTATTGAAAACAGTAAAATAATGATTTGAAAATAACAATGACAAACAGACATTCATAACTAAACATCATTTATGCTGTAAAGTGACACATTTAGTTCATAAAAAAAATTGAAATAACAAATTACTGATTCATTCTAAACCCATATGTCTTTTTTTCTTCCACTATGAATAATGAATAATTCACTGGTTGCTCGTTTCTATGCAATTACCCTGAATAAGAAAAGAGCAGAAAAATGGAAAAGCTTCACAAAAGGCATAAAAGTACCATGAAACTGGTCCGCATGACTTATGCACCATATTCCAAGTTCCAAATGAAGATGTAGGATAGTTCCTCAAACAAAGTATCGTATAGCTTTAGAAGACTTGGAATATAGTGCATGAGTCATATGGATGACTTTTATCATACTTTTATTGTGTTTTTTGTCATTGTGGAGCTTGACAGCCCCAGTTCTTATTTACTCTTATAATACTAAAAAAAAGAGCTGCCTGGATGTTCTTCAAAAATTCAGAATAAAAGTGAAATCATGTGGGTTTGGTGCAAAATGAGGGTGAACAAATAATGACACAATTTTCATTTTAATGGAACTATCCCTTTAAATTTAATAGTTATTCTTTTAAAGCGATTCAACTGATTCATAAAATTTCTACAACTTAGTGACTCCTCAACACTACTTTAAAAACACTAGTTTAAAGAAAATACACACTTTAAAACCAAAAGTGTGTGCAAAGGACTTGTGTGTGCAACTCCCTATTGGTCCATCATGTCTAACCCAGAGGTTGTGTCATTTTTTACACATGGCCATATGGTGCAACCCACCTCGGAGTGACACAGTTGCCAAGAGTAATGCGGACGGCATGGCTTTCACAAGCTTTCTAAATAAGAAACAGACTGAACTGCAGAGGAAAGAGTAAATGAACAAAACCAATATGCCAGACTGAACGGCTGCCTTTGACTGGCCTCCCGGAGCTCACGTCTGCTTGACTTGACTTGAGGGAGTAAACAAAACCCTGACGTGTGCAGTAATCACTCCAGATTTTCACAAAACAAAGGAAAAGAGGTGGCAAAAAGAAGAAAAAAAGTAGAAAATATAGAAAGAGACAAAAAAGATGGACACATCTATCTATCTGTCTCTGATGTAGAGAGAGGCTCCTCTGTAATAATACAGAATACGTATTTCACATTTATGCTAGCATTGTTTTATGTAATAATTGCATTACGGCAACGTTTAAACCAAACAATTCTGACTCCTAACGAATATTCACAAAAGCAAGTGGCGTTCGCATTCAACACACATTTCCCTCAAGAACAATATGACAGATTGTGTACTGTAGCGAGAACACAGATTTGTAAATGAGCGTGAATCCGCCTTCAAGACATAATCTATAACTAATTCGAACGAATGACTGCGAGTTATTAGTGATGCTAGAATTACGCTTTGTGGTTAAAAACACAGCTGGAGCTATTCTAAGCGTATATTAGGAATTTATGTCTCAAGCTATTGCCGTAATACCAATAATAAACGCTTGCAGTTATAGCTGTAATAACCATGACAGCCAGAGCTTTAACTTTACAGAAAGGAGTACATTAATAATAACAAAAGTTACAGCATCAGGCTATTTATTATTCAGGCCCTCAGCTACACAACAAAACCGCAGCCTTCAGTATAATGCATAAACACAGCTACCTAAACTCACTGTTTTAAGGAAGGTATGTTTTTTCCCAAAGACATTTCCACAAGCATCTCCTCAAACATCACGCCCATAAAAAACGAAAAATTGAATAAAGAGGCTGTTTTAGAGGGGAAAAAATGATGTCGAATTTGTTTGCGCCAATAGTGAGATATAGCACCATTGAGGTTCGAGTCCCAGAGCAAAATTTAAAATGGAGAGGTTGTAAAGAAGCAGCATTTAGGTGTCTTCACATAGACTCTTCAGTGCTGCTCAGAGCTGGCTTGAAGGGACAGCTCACCCAAAAATGTAAATGACTCCATGGTTTACTCACCCTCAAGGCATCCTACAGGTGGGTGTGCATAGCTTTCTTTATTCAGACTAATCTAATCGGAGTTATATTAGAAAATGCCATGGCTTTTCCAAGCTTTAAGGTGCGTTCACACCGGACGCGAATGAAGCGTCAAGCGCGAGTGATTTACATGTTAAGTCAATGCAAAGACACGAATACACATCCTGTGGCGCGAATCGTTCAAATTAAGCGGCGCAAATTGTTCGATTTGCGCGAATTATGTGGCGCGAATCGCGAGTTTGACACGTGATCCGTGCAAAACGCTCAAGTTGAAAAATCTGAACTTTGGCGAAAATTCGCGCCGCGTTAACCAATCAGTAGCTTGCTCTAGTAGGGACATGAGTACTAGCAAGCGGAGGCAGACTTCCGAAACTATGGAAGACAAAATCATCGTCGCTGTATGATACATCTTCTTACATTCATAAAAACAGGAATAAAAAGGAAATACATAATAGATTCATTTAACCAGAGTTTGCCTATGAGATATACCCAAAACGAATTTTACCTCCTTTTTAACCACTACAGAGACATCAGGAGGCA
>JAUMHG010000055.1:16898071-16914019 GCA_032359395.1 Enteromius anoplus
TGTTTTAAACAACTACATTCTCGCCTGAAATACTCTTAAAACTGCATTTCATGGCACAATAACAGCAATATTTAGAACATTTCCCTCTACCAATGCAGAGACTGGAGCCGCCTGGCAGAATTCGCGTCTTTTGTACGTTTGAATGAAGCGAATTTCACGCGTGAATGAAGCGAGTAACCTCAAGATGTTCTAGCTACCGGTGTGAACGCACCGTTATAGTGTGTGGGTGCAAAAGAAGTCCAAAAAAGTGCACCCATCCATAGTCAAAAAAGTGCCTCAGCTCCTGGGGGTGAATAAAGGCCTCCTGTAGTGATTTGATGCATTTTTGTAAGAAAAGTATTCATGTTTAAGACATGGAATAAGTCTTGCGAGAACCAATGTTTGTTTACAAGAAGTTTTCGTACTTTAGCAAAGGAATACCAATCTCCTCTTGGCAAATCAAATCCTAATTCATGACAGTTATCGAAAGAATATTTTTGAGTTCATATGAAAAAATTGTCGTATACAACTAGGATACCTTGAGGGTAAGTCAATCATATGGTAATTTTCAGTTTTGGGTGAACAAACTATTTCAATTAATTTACACAGCAATTACATCTGTATACTGTATATTAATACTAGGGGCTGAGGAAAAAGTACAAAGAGTAAAATATAGAAATGCACCGATTGACCAGCTATTGAGCGGAATCGGCAGATTTTTTATATGACCGGCCCAGATCGGTGACCGGCCGGTCAGTCTCATGTCTGCCCATTTTATATACATATATAATTTTTTTTTTCTTTTTTTTTTTTTTTTCTTGCCAGCGGCAGCCCAGGCAATTATGTCACAACTACGCGCACACTCACAGTCTGGTGATAAGATGTCGTTGGTGTAGAACTTCTTTTCGGTGAGTGGAGATGACACAAAGATCGCAGTTTGTAATGTATGTAAAGCAAAAATACATCGTGTGGGAACAAGCTTAAAAACGTTCGGAACAACAAACCTAATAAGACACTTAAAACACTATAATTTAGCTGAATATGCCCAGTTTGAAAAGGGGAAAATGGCTAAAGCTAGCGCGCAGAGTACAAGCCAAAGCTCGTCAGCCACAGGTCAGCAGCCTGTACTGTCGTTTCTCGGGATGAGCAGTGAAAAAAACAAAGCAATCATGAGGAAAATTATGGAATTCATGGCCCTTGATGACCAGCCGTTCTCCATAGCCAAAGACAGAGGTTTCAGAAATGTGATGAATTACCTCAGTCCAAAATAAATTATACCGAGCCGGCGGTACTTTTCCGACGTTGCCTTACCCGAGTTGTTTAACCTTGTGTCAAAACACACACAAAGCCTGTTACAAGCCGATCCCGAAGCAGCCATAAGTTTTACTACTGATATTTGGACATGTAACTTTAGTTTGATGTCAATGATGAGGCTGACTGCTCACTGGGTTGACAAAGATTTTCAGCGACAACAATTACTTCTGCACTGTCAAGAAATTAAGGGATACCATACTGCTGCCAACTTAGCGGAAACCTTTGAAAAAATGTTGCAGCGATGGGATTTGGGCAAGAACAGGGTTCATGTTGTGCTTCGAGATAATGCATGAATTATAAGCAAAGCACTTGATGAGGTTTTGATGAAGTTTGCCATGCATGACTCATACATTACAGTTGGTCGTGAACAAGGGTGTGCTCTCGCAGCGAAACATCACCGATGTGCTTGCAATTTCCAGGAAGATCGTCGGACATTTTAAACAGTCAACCCTCTCTTATTCGCGTCTTCATGACATTCAGGCACAGCTGGGTCAGCCCAGTAAAAGACTGCAGCAAGACGTTCCCACCAGGTGGAACAGCACCTACTATATGCTGCAATCGCAACAGCCGCAGACGTCATTCCAGCCATCACCGCTCTTAAACGGCTTTTGGAGAAAAGGACAGATGCAGATCATGGAGTGGGCGTGGCAAAATCTACACTGTTGGAGGCAGTTCAGAGAAGGTTCGGCGAGATTGAAAAGGAGCCACTATATACTTTTGCCACCATTATTGATCCTAGGTAGGTTAAATGGGCATCTGTTACATAAAGTCTCATGATGATGGTTATTATTAGTAGTATTTTTTATCATTGGTAATATATAATATAATATTATATATGAGTTTTATGTGACCAATCCTTCTTGTCTACTTGTCTTTTTATGCAAAAGGGGCAAGAATCGCTACTTTTCAGCAGATGTTAAACACCAAGTGAAACAAGCACTTTTGGCTTCTCTGGAGGGGAAGACCAGACAAGACCAGGCCCCCAATGAACCTGTTGCAGAAGCTTCTCCAGTACCTGGCCCTGCCACAGAAGTACCTCCAGCCAAAAAGCCATGTAGTCTACTACTTTCAGTTCATGATGAAATACTGAAGGAGAATGCTGATATAGAGCAGTTGATGGCCAGCCCCTCATCTGTAAGTTCAGAGCTACCTCTCTGAGTTGCCCAGCAGCAGAGGCCAAAATGCTTTGACCTACTGGAGGATCAACAAAGATCGTTACCCTGCTCTTGCTCAAATTGCCCAAGCCTATCTCTCTGCTCCATGTACAGTACAAGTGTTGAAAGTGAGCGCTTGTTTAGCTTGGCTGGACATGTGGTAAATGAAAGGAGAAACCGATTAGCTGGTGACAAAGCAGAAATGCTTCTCTTTGTCAAGAAAAACTTGCCTTTAATGTTCAAATAATTAAGTTCAAGTATTTAGTACTAGCATTGTTATTTCTGCCGTTTTAAGAAAGTGCACTCTTTGTTATTAAAGTTATTGTTGTGGTGCAGAGCACTTTATTTTGTTGTTTATTTTTTTGTGAGAAGATCTGTAATGTTTATTGATTTATTTTATTATAAAAACGTTCATTGGGAAAAAGAAGATTTTTGTCAGTATAACTATACAAATGTTAATTATATACCCGAATTAATTTTATACCTTACAATGCACTTTATTTTTTTGTTTGAATTATTTTGTTAAATAAATGTAAATGAATGTCATATGCTTTCATTGTAGTTCTTTAAAAAAAAAAACGGAATCGGCAAAAAATCGGAATCGGCAGGTCACACTTACTGTAAAATCGGAATCGGCCAAGAAATTTGCAATCGGTGCATCTCTAGTAAAATAGAATACAATTTACCAGGATCTTTAAAATACAACACAAAATACAAATTAAACATGCGACATAGTGTTAAGGACGTTTTTTTGCCATGAGGAAGGCACAGAAACGGTTAACATTTCTTGTTTCTTTGTTTATTTCACATTGTGATCACATTCAAGCTCTGTCTGTTTATCTATATCAATTTTACATGCGCAGAGGCCTATTTCCCCACGTTTGGCCATAACGGACCGCTCGAGGCCCCTGGCAGTCATACGCCCCAGGTCCATAATCGTCCTTGCTCTGAGCTCTGCCAAGGGCTGCTTTATCAGTGCACTGTCTGAAAGTGCATTACGGGAGCAATTTTTTTAATATCCTTTGAATGATAATGAAAGCCTTTATAGGTATCACACTCATAGAGGCTTCATAAACAGGTTTATTCCATTTTATAATTGGACTCGCGACCACCTGCCACTGCTGTCATTCCCGGGCCCTGCTGGGTTCTAATGTTCAAACCTCTTGACACACGTGCACATCTACTACAGCTCTACCGTGACGACTATACATATAGATCCAGCGTGATCGTTACTTGTCGCAAAGGAAGGAAATATGTGCAATTTGCACGGTAAGTGTTGCGTTTCGTCTTCTCAGGGCTCATTTAAATACATAAGCACCTCCAATACACCACTTTCAATTTTCCGAACCAATTTCCGCTGCAGATGAAACGGTAAACACAATAATTAAAATCAATCAAACTTAATCAATCAATCTGATACAGAATTTAGGTCAATTAACCTGCTCTCTTAATGGAATCAATCACATCTGCTGGGTACCCATTAAAGGGTAATAGAAGTGTGCGCTCATGTGTTGGGATATGTTAGTCTGTGCTGACAGCTGAATTTATCTAAACTCATCAGCAGGGACTCACACGTATCAAATCGCCCCATTGGACCACCCATGTAACAGTTAACAAATCACCCCCTGGGCCTCGCTTTCTACAGCCGTACAACTTTATTACGCTACGCCATTGGCTGGCACAGCAAGGCGCATGTGGAATATCAGTACACATGTTGTGTTAGTGACAACAAAATACACTTGAGACTTTGCTGCAGGGAGCGCGAATCGATCCTGGAAAATGGCCTATAGAGAATATGAAGAGGAGTCGCTGACCTTTGCACTACATCGCTAAATATGCACTGCAAGACATATACTAAGCTAAAGCGTAAGACATAAACGAGGTGCAGTGACTTATGGAGCGATCTGTTTGCCAGACAGATTCAGTATGCATTTCTCCCGATGCTCTTATGGGAAAATTAGTAAATCTCAAGCCTAGTTTAGGTATAAATAGAGTCTGGAGTCTATCATTTGAGTGCCATGTTCATGTCTGCTGATAAAGATGGAAATGGGGAACCCTTCTGGTGCAGAGCATGCTGGGAGAAGAAACGATGCAAAGAATATCAGCCAGTGAATGAAAGACAGCAAATATTTTAAAGGCCAGAGGAGTGCCGAAGGTTTGTGACAATCACAACAATTTTCAACCACTTTTTTTTTTATTTTCAAGTTTAATAGCCTCAGTGCATGTGTACAGCCAGGATCAATTTGTGTGTCCCTCAGGAGAAAGAAAGTCATACTAGAGCATGTCAGCATTTGGCTTTAACACAGCAAAGGTCATTCCAAGCGAGTACATATATTGAAAAAGAGCTGCCAAATAAATAAATATAAATATTATATGTTAAATAAATTTTAAAAATGCCATCATTAGCTGAACGAAAACACAGTAATAAGGTGAAATAATGCATCTCGCACAGGGGCTACTCAGTTTGGCAAAGGTGATAAAACCGAAAGGTTTTCTTGATATTCTTGGGAATACGTGCTGGCATTCAAATGAAGTCATATTGTACGTATACATCAAAGTCACCAGGAAAATAAATTTCCTTCACACCTCTACTTTGATAGACTTTGCAATATAGCATAGTGACATAACAGAATAATTAATTAAGAACAAGATGACGAAAATGCTTGAAAAAAACATCAAAAGGAAAAAGAATATATGAATGGTAAGTGTTAAAGTATATAGTATATATTTTATGCAACCGCTCTGATGATTTTCTTGCAAAACCAATGGAATTTTGGACGTCAAAGTAAACGTGAAATGGCATCTGCAGCCCATTTTAGTTCCATAATGTAAAGCATTCACAAATAAAAGAAAATTTGCAGACGGCATTTAAATGTATTTACTATTATTGCAAGCTTTCATTAAATGAATAGCAATAACCATTAAATTGCCAAAGAAAAACTAAACTTCAAACTTCAAATAATCTCATAACAATGTCGAAATAGCTATTTGTCTATTAGTTAACCTTAACAAATAAATAATCAATTAAAATAAAATAAAAAACACCCTGACAGGATAAGGACAGAAAAGTTATTTTAGATGACCAGGAGCACTTAATGTGAAAAATGTTGAGTTTTCATGAGAAAATACAACCCATTTAAATGACTTCTGATAAAATGTTGTGCAACAGGGTAAGAACTGCAGTTCATAAAGAGCTGACTCTATTGATCTCTTACGGGCGCCTCTTTTATTCCAAACAGTCACCTGGATATTCAGTTGTGTCAGTGTGTGGGAAGACAGCTGTTTATGATTTGAGGCATTTACTGTTTTTGAATTTTATTCTTTCAAAACTGATTGAACAACTGCAAAGTTTATTTGCCAAAAACTATCATTAAAGTCACCATCTTTTGATTTTTTTAAAGAGGTTTTGTTATAATTTAGTCTTTCTCTCGCCCTAGGAATTAAAACTATTTTGTGCCACCTTGTTAAAACATCAAACGTGGGCAATCAGCAGTAGTTAAAATGGCAAAAGGCATGTGTACAAAGTCAATAAAGTTTATCTGAGGGCAAACTCAACACACCTTCATGGGACGGAGAGCTGAGCCCACTTTATTGCAGCAGTTCCTCTCTGCGATCTCCAGGTGACGACCCCGCCGATGCAGCACCTGAAGTTTAGCTTCTAGATCCTGAAGGATCCTCCGGTCTCTCGTAGAGAGAGGACGCCCATCGGCACACTGAAGAGAAAGGTACAAAATTGCATCATACTGTTTTTTTTTATATTGGGAGCATTTGGTTTTAAACTTACAATATCTGATGGTTTCATTTTCTAATTAGTCACCACAAAAAGCTGATAAACCATTGTTCATCCTTTACGCATTTGATGATTTGTTGAAATGATCTACTGTTACAGCTACAGGTTTGTTTGTAAACCAATATTTAGTGTGGTCTGGGTCACATGTTCCTCCAGATATCAGTCAAACGATCATTCTGATTTCTGATATGCTGATTTGCTACTCAAAACCATTTATCATCTTTACATTGAAAACTGTGCTTTACTGTCCTTTTTGATCAGTTTAATGCATCTTCGCTAAATAAAAGTGTTAAAAGTACTACAAACTTTTGGACGACCCTTTATAAATTGCATTTTGTATTTGCATCTGTTGACACCCCTGTTCTCAACCCACCAGTTGAGAACCACTGATATCAAGGACAGTAACAGACAAGCAGTTCATTCTAAATAAAGTGAGCAGGGCCCTGATCTGAATTCAGTTCACACGCACAGAGACCTTGGCTTTGAGCTTGTCTATCTGGTGCTCCACCTCCTCCATGTCTTCAGTGTTCTCCAGCCGCTCGTACAGGATGCTGCGCGTGCCTTTAATCAGGTTCAGCGGCAGGACGGACATCCCGTAGGCCTGACACGGAGAAAGAACGAGCATTAAAGACCAATTATACAGCATTCACAGTCATCAGGCAGAGTGCCACCACAATTTCACCAAGAGTCCCGCCGAACGCCTCTAAGTGCCACTGCGCAGGGAAACTAAATCCATACATTATGGCACTCAATAATAAAAGAGCACTTTCTAAATGGTGTCATTCAGAAGCCCACTGAATCCATGTATGTGTTTTCTCTGCGACGAAGAGATGAAAAGAGTGTGAGAGTGTGTGTTTGCATGCAGCAACCATTTTGAGATGTACGGTTTGATTTCCAGCAATGCACAGCCTAACAGTGCCCCCATGTGACGGCACGAAGCGCACTTTCACACGCACAGTGCAAGAGAGAAGAAAAATCTGAGCTCATGTAGGGAAATATGATAAAACCCTGCAGTTTCTGGGGGCTGGAAATCAGAGGTTATTTCAACGCCCTGAGCTCATTGATGGTTTATTTTCCCATCTTGGCATTAGGAAGCGCAGGTCTTATTCAGTGAGGCTTGGGTCAGAACCCTGCTAGCCCTCTCAATATGAGCTTTGTGAACTTTAATTAAAAATAAAGACCACCTTCAATACTTTCTTGGTGGCAAATCAATACAGGCAGAGAATAAAAGAGACCAGGTTGTATGTACACACACACACCTTAAAAAAAAAAAAAAAAAAAAAAAACACATGCACCCACATTCATGCAGTTCTGCCATTTTTTCAAAAGCTTTCATATCAAAATGCTGACAAAAGTCAGCAGCACAATTAGATCTTCAGAAGGCGGGCTAAAACACCGGTGACCTTTTTATCTTCTCTGCCCAAGATGCTTTTAAAGCAGGGAAAGTGACGTGCTCTCTAAGAGTTAGGCCGAGTGCGTCCGTCTGTCGCCACGGGCCGTGACACCCTCTGCTATGAATCACGAGGGCTCTAAAGGCTGGACCATGTCCCGAATACCAAGCGCTCCTCATAAAAGAGGAATCTGTCCTGCAAGCCCAGTGAGACATCTCCTCCTCCTTCGCCTCCTCTTTCCCATTCTTTCCAGCCCTCCTTGCCCCTGCAGTTCGTCAAGCGTGAGAAAAATAAAAGAGACACTCCAAACAAAAACAGGTGTGTTCTGTACTGATTGGAAATGGAGACCCGAGGCAGGAGACAGAGAGAGAGTACGATAGTTTGAGAAGGAGGGCGAAGAGAGAGAGAAAGAGGAAAGGTGGAGAGATGGAAGATGAAGGGGTTGCGGTTGTCAGCTGGGAGATCGGAGGAGAGAGGGATGAAAGTGGGGATCGGAGAGAGAGAGAGAGAGAGAGAAGAGAAAAAGTGGAGGCGTACACCCCCTTAGACAAGGAAGCTTTTGTTCAACAGTCTGCATGGGAAAAGTGTGTGCTGCCACAGAACCATGAATTTATTCTGACTTTCTTAACACTTCTCAATGTGGCAGACTTTGCAAAAAATACAATAATGTGCAAAATCCTTCCAAGCAGAGTTTTTATTAGGGTTTCCACACATTTAGACCAATAAATATATTCTACTTTTCTAAAGGTAATTTTTGAAAAAGAAGAAGAAGAAGAATTTAGTCATAGCATTGTGATGAAACAAATTAATGTAGGTTTTCACAAGCATGAAGCCGTTTGATTACTTGCAATAATCAGCTCTTTAAACTCTTTAACTTTGTGTTTGAGGTCTCTTAAATTAACATCCAAATCATGTTTTCGATGTCACTGGAGCATACTATAATTATGCAAACGGTGTCACAAAAGTATCTTTGCTGATGTAGGAAGAAACCAATGTACAGTAATGCCAATCCGCTTTCAACAACAATAAAACAACCAAAATCAGTACATCCACTAAAATTACACACAACATTAAACCATCAAAAGGTCGATCTCGCATTAAGAACACTGTCTACCGTGTTCAAGCTATAATGAAGACAGAGTGTGAAAAAAACAAAGCAAACGGATGTATAGAGAGTTCAGCATGCAACAAGCAACGGTTTCTGCCAGATGGCGTTTCAGTGTTTCTTCTGTCCCTTTTGTAGTCAGTAAATTAAATACAAACGTGGTACACTGCTGGAAATGAGAGGCTAATTCTATTTGCTGATGCTTTGTAAATATAACACTGTCAATTTACACCGTCCACACAGGTGTCGAAGGGTGTGAGAGAAACACATCTGTGTCACTTGTCATGGTGAAAACTAAATGAATGCAATATCTCAAACGTTTTATAAAAAGCATGCTGCAGCCCTGCTTCTGGGTGCTGATTGGTCAATAGAACGTTTCAGCTAAAATAGTGAAAACACAATTATAGTCAGTACGCAACTATTCCCTACCACTGTCAGCCATCACCAAACAACTTCTAAAGAAGAATTCTGTTGTAAATGTGACCCTGGAGCACAAGACCAATCATAATGAAAGTAGCATGGGTATATTTGAAGCAATAGCCAAAAATACACAGTAATGGTCATAAATTGTATTTAATGCCAGTAACATAGGGTAATAAGTAAAGATCATGTTCCATGGAAATATTTTGCAAATTTCCTGCCATAAATATATTAAAACTGATTTTTTGATAGTAGTATGCATTGCTAAGAACTTCATTTGTACAGATTTAAAGAACATTTATTTTATTTTGATATGCTCTTAGATTTCATGTATAAAGTCAATTTTCAAAAATGTACCCTTATGATTCGTGGTTTTGGATCACGAATACTAATGATGACAGTATATATTTAATACCATAAAATAATTATTTTTATAATGAAGCATAATATATAGTTTAGTCATGATATCTATGGTCTCATTATAGAAAATTAAGAAGGAAAGAAGCCAAAGTATAATCATATTCCTAAAACCAACCGGCCATCAGACAAGCAAACAAAAGAACTGAACTAATTAAAATGACAGGTGAAAATTTTCTATTTTCTGCCTGCAGAATCCCATGAATAGGAGTGAGATATGGAAAAAGCAACTCTGCATATAAGTGGAGACCTGAGAAAATTAAAATTGTGGCATTTGTTGTTGAAGTGGCTCCTCAGATGCACCCGAGACGGTGAGGAGGAGGAAGAGGCTCTCTTGCCAGTCGCAGGTCATTTTTTCAGCACTATGATTAAATCAGTGGAAATTAATGCGGTCACCCTCTCGTTGGGAATCAGCATCTTTGGGCTGCAGATTTAAGAGGGAGAGAAACCCTCCAGGGCTGAACGTCAGCACGCCAGCTAGACTACTAAATCACCGGTCTGTGTCACACAGCACGGGGACCGAGACGACCCACGGTCAAGCGGACAGATCAAAGAGCCGTGATATACGCTCATATGCATATGCAAATATTACATGCACATTAAAAAGTCAGTGGGTCAATCATTTTCATTGTAACGTCACACCAGCAGCAAAATGAGCTTGATATAAGACCTTGGCATCTATATTAGCCGATGAAGGATGTCAAATGGGTTCAAGCTAGAATGCAAGCAACGTTTTTGAAGCACAGCAACCGGTTTAGACTTCGGGAGGTCAGGCACCGCTTTGAGGAGAACGCGGCGCGATCGAGCATAAAACACACTTTTGCACCTCATAACATTCAGGGTGATAAAGGCTTCTTGAAACGGCAAAGGAGGGTCTACGAGTACATAAAGGTGTCAAGAATGCAGAGCCCTTTTAGATGATAAAAACAGGTGAGGTGAGGACGAGTTCAAGGTGATTGGTGATCACTAATGGGAAAAGTTTAGAATAAAGTGGCATTTAAAACCTGTTGGAGGAAGGTTTAAAAGATGTGTACACATTAGTGACGCGCTGATGGAGTTTGTATGTGGGCAAAAGACAAAAAAATGGCTGGTTACCAATCGTGCAATAGAAGTGAAACCATCCAATTCTGCATTATGGCCGGTTAACTGGTGCATCCTTATACAAATGCCTTAATTCACTCTTCTGGGGATTAAAACAAAATACGAGCCATCGTGAAGGAAGTAAAAAAGGCGTTTAGAGTGCAAAACCACCTGCTTCAGTTCAAAGAACAAACAATGTTTACCTAGAAGGAGCTCTTCTGCATTTTCTTGAATAAGCGATTCACCCCCAAACAGCCGGAAATAACCAAACTTTTGCAACTTCATGCTGTTCCACTTAAAAAGCACGATTAAAACTCCCAGCATGATTGTTTTTAAGAGCTGGCTATCCAAGCATTGGATAGGTAAGTTAGCTTCGCCCGCCCTGACCATATGGCACTTCAGAGGCTTATTAACAAGCCGAGGCTCCTGTTTGTATGTGCTTAGGTTGAATATTAATTTCCCAGTAGCTCAGCAAAGTGTGATGCTGGCCAAACACAGCGAGTGGCTGAAGGTTTGAAATGCTTGCTTTAGTGTTTAGTTGAAACGCAGCCGGCCGTGGTGTTGTCATTACGGGTTTACATCTCGGCCAGTGGTTTGAATTAAAAGCAAGTGGCCACCTTGGCTCAAAGTGCGGTGATAAATTAACCTGTCCACCCTGGACAACACTGCGGCTGCATACGGCGTCCATCACTTAGATTCCATTAGGTTAATCATGCATAATAATAACACATAGGCCGGTATGATAAATCACCCATCGCTTTGGAAAGTTGGACTAGGGAGGATGGGTGAGCTGAGTTCTTTGGTGTACAAAGGGAGGAGGGCTGAGAAAAGCAACAATAGGAAAGAGAAAGTGCAAAAGGAAGAGCCTGAGCGAGTGAACCCTTGTTTTTTGACAAGGAATCTTTGATTGGTTCTGAGTTTCTGTACCACAACAGAAAAGATCAAAAACAACAGCGAACTAGGAGTCTCTCTTTCTCTATAAGCCACTCTCTGAGCTTCTGACAACAGGAGGTCAGAGAGGAGAACATTACCATCCTCAGAGCGTTTCGAAAATTGTCAAACCTTTAATACTGGCCTGTATTCAGTAGCTTGCAACCTTGAAAGTTATGTTATGTACGATTACAATTACATGCAAAACACACTTGAAGCAGCAAATTAATAGCAACTTCGACAGACAGTAATCGCAGCGGTAATTCAATAGCGCACTTACTGAAATTTCAGAAATAATATGCAAAAATAAATGTGTAAATTGAATGCTGAGCAGATATTAAAATTGAAAAATATTAAATGATAAAATATAGATTTTAAAGATTGGGGTGAGGATCATATTCCATCTCATTCTCTTCAAACGTTGATAAAGCAGAGATTCTTATAGCCTGGTAACTCATGATGTTGGCGATGAAAAATGGATGACATTAACAAGTGTTACAGTACAATCAATTTATCTTATCCGAATAGAACAGCTACAGTATGCTGAAGGAATCAGAATACGGGCGTTTATTAATGGCCTTCAGGCTCAGATATATAAATAGGAGAGAGATAACAGGGCATATACATCACACCGACGTCTCAGGCACACGTCCACACACATCGGTGAGAAATGACAGCGTGTCATTTTGAGCGATTGCAGGCCAAAACGCAAGAATCACAAAACATTTCTAACGTTGAGGGGCCGCTTCATCATTCAGGATGACGGCAATCAAAGACTGTTTCCATACAAGCAGCTTTTGTGGCCTATGAGAAACCTACGCATGGAGATGACCTATCAGAACTCTACAATCAAAGTTAATCATTAGAAGATGATTCTCTTACACGTTTATAATCGCAATAATCACTTAAGTGGTTGTTATTACAAACTGTTGTCAAACTTTGCTGTTTGCGAACCAGCCTGACACCGGTTTAACCAATACCATGAGTTTAGGGCGGGACTATCAGTTTTTTTCAACCAATGGTGAATGAGGGCGTGTTTTTGATACCAGTAGTACAGAAATCCCACACTTCAGCCTATAAAAGAAAAGACAAGCATACTTAAATTGTGGACAGAAACTTGCATATTATGTCTAAAACAGCTTCCCCGTGACAGTCAAATGGATGGGGCACGAGTAACCACCCACCATTACCAATTCTCTGTTGGCCACTCACCGTGTATGTGATCACTGCCAGCATGCCAATCAAGGTGAGCGAGCTGATGGAGAACGACAGGGCGGCCAGGCCATCTGCAAGACAGAGGGGAAATTTATTTATGACATGGGCCAAATGCAGAGCTCTGTTAAGTTTTGGTCGTACGCCAGATATTCAGAGCAGTTCCTGCCCCCCCCCCAGGGAAATTTCTCAATGCACCTCATCTTCTTTCCTCTCTCACTATCATTTCTCTCAACCTCCTCTCCCTCTGACATAGTTACTGAAAGATCAGCAAAGTTTTTGCCCTCTAAATTTTTATAGTCACAATGGCAAGTTAAAATATGAAGGAAAGTTCTTCAACATAAATACGGCTTTATTTTATGTAAAATTTCACAATTCTTGATACAACGGCAAAAGCTATATTTAGATATATAGATTTTTTATTTAATGTATTTATTAAATGACATTTATTTAATAATTGTTTTGGTTATTTATGATTAATAATAATAAATATAAATATATTGATATCTTAAATATATCCGAGTATAAAACAATAAAAACAAAAAATATTTTTTTAATAAAAAATATTTAAATTAGTTAAATTAAATCAAATTTAAGCAGTTTTTGTAATTGTTCCAGTTAATCTGTAACAAAATAAAAAAATTATGAGAAATACAAGAAATTAAAAGTGCAAATACTATGAACTGTTGTTGTTGATAAGTAATAATAATAATATTAATAATAATAATAAAATGTCAAATAAATTAATAAAAAATGAAGCATTAATGTTCACATTTATCAAGTAATTACTCAAGTAAATAATCAGTGATTTAAAATAAAGAAAGAAATTAATAAAAGTGATTGTTTTGTCGCTATATATAATGAATATTAATATTTAAAAAATGAATAATATAACTACTTATTAATTATTATATTATGAATACCTGTTGTTACTCAAACTCTTTTTGTTTCACAAATATAGAGCCTACTAAATATATGCCGAATATATACAATGTATGCAGTAAAAAAAAAAAAAAAAAGAATGCTGACTTTTGTTTACTACATAAAAACTAGCCTACAGGACAGCGCCATCTTTCTGGCTGCTCTTCCATAATTTAACAGGCACCCACCTATATTTTTGCTGTGAATGGCTTGACTGCTCACATTCAAAAGAAATTGCCACTTTTTTAGATTTTAGTACAGACTTCGTAACAAAGTACATTTGACATTTTCATGAATCCCTAGTCCTCAAGATACAAGATGGAACCGCAAGAGGGGGAAAAAGGGGGGGAAATAAGTGAAAAGAGGAGAGGGCATGATGCCAGCTGTCAGATCTGAGGCCAGCTGAGGCAGATTTATGGGAAGTGACCGCCACCGCGCTCCCTGTTAGGATCCCACCTGTCATAGGGAGCGAGAGAGTTGAACACACAAACTCGCACGATTCCCCTTTCCTCTGGTTCTGAGCTATGGCCCAGCGGAGCAAAACACAGCATCCTGGCAGCCCAGAGCCCAGAAAGCCCCCTTCTGCCTGCAGCATACCTCAATTGAATGCAACCTACTGTTCTCTGTTTATTTTCCTCAGGAACTGCTTTACATCACTCACAAAATGACTTCTTTCCATTTTGTCGAACCGCATGAAGTCTAAGAAGTGTTTGCTGCGCCACCCACCACGTTCCATACACAAAAAGCCCAGAGACACAAAAGCCGACGAGAAGAAATGAAGATGATTACACTCGTGTTTCCTAATGTAGCAAATGGAAGAGTATAAAAAGAAGGGAAGCTTTGAAGTCTGATGGCTGAAATGAGCATTTACATCTGAATAGGTGTTTCCCTTTGTGATGTCCCCGCTTTTGTTAAGTGGCGAAGGCGCAATGCCGGAGACAATGGCGTCCGTGTTTGCTTCGGAAAGCCGCTCTGTTTATGAACTCCTCACAATGCAGGGGGACCTGCGTTTTCCGTCGCTTCCCCGGAAGACTTTCTGAGGGATTGGACAGAGAATATATTGTTTATTATCTGCGGCGGCTCCACAGCTGCTCTTGCGGCTGATTCCTCGGCACTCGGAGAGAGTGGAGGCCCTTATCTCGACATGCACGGAGCACCTCGGGCTTATGTGCGCCGAGGAGACCGCTGCCACTGAGAAGTGTATATTAAAGAGCTCTTAGCTGCGGTATTCACAACATGAGCTTGCTATGATAACCTCATGGAGATGGAAAGCAGCTTGCTGAAGCCAACTCGCTCACTGCATTCTGGATTACGGGAAAAGAGAAAACGCACTGCTCTCAAACAATTATCGACAAAAATATTATAATATCAGACAAACGTCTATGCACTGTATGCATTACTGGAGAGGTTTTCAACTATTTTGATTGAGAGCGACTTCTGAATTTATATCTTAATCTTAATTTATTTATGGTGTTAAAAAAATAAAAAACTATGAACATATACATGTTTATATTTGGTACAGAAGCGTTTTGTTAACAATTCCAGAGGTCAAACGGTTCCTGTAGTTCTTCACCAGGTTTGCACACACTGCAGGAGGGATTTTGGGCCACTCCTCCATACAGATCTTCTCTAGATCTGTCAGGTTTCGGGGCTGTCGCTGAGCAACACAGAGTTTCAGCTACAAAGATTTTTAATTGGATTTAGGTCTGGAGAGTGACTAGGCCACTCTAGAACCTTGATATGATTCTTACAGAGCCACTCCTTGGTTTTCCTGGCTGTGTGCTTTGGGTCATTGTCATGTTTGAAGACCCAGCCACGACCCATCTTTAATGCTCTGACTGAGGGAAGGAGGTTTTTGTCCAATATGTCACAATACATGGCCCTCTTCCTCCTCTCCTTAATACAGTGCAGTCGTCCTGTCCCCTGTGCAGAAAAACACCCTCAGAGCATGATGCTTCCAGTCCCACGTTTCACTGTAGGTATGGTATTATTGGGATGATACTCATCATTCTTCTTCCTCCAAAAACGACGAATGGAGTTAAGACCAAAAAGTTCTACTTTCATCTGATCATAGGACTTTCTCCCATAACTCTTCTGGATCATCCAGATGTTCCCTGGCAAACTACAGACAGCCCTGGACATGGGCTGACTTAAGCAGGGGAACCTTCTGTGCGATGCAAGATTTTAAACCATGACGTCTTAGTGTATTACTGATAGTAGCCTTGGAAACGATGG
>JAUMHG010000055.1:16963982-16977264 GCA_032359395.1 Enteromius anoplus
AAAAACCATCAAGCGCTACAAGGAAACTGGCACACATGAGGACCGACCCAGGAAAGGAAGACCAAGAGTAACCTCTGGTTCTGAAGACAAGTTCATCCAAGTCACCAGCCTCAGAAATCAAAAGTTAACAGCAGCTCAGATCAGACCAGAGACTGTAAATGCTACACAGAGTTCTAGCAGCAGACCCATCTCTAGAACAACTGTTAAGAGGAGACTACGTGAATCAGGCCTTCATGATCAAATAGCTGCCAGGAAACCACTGCTAAGGAGACGCAACAAGCAGAGGAGATTGGTTTGAGCATAGATACACAAGAAATGGACATTAGATGAGTGGAAATCTGTGCTTTGGTCTGATGAGTCCAAATTTGAGATCTTTGGTTCCAACCGCAGTGTCTTTGTGAGACGCAGAAAAGGTGAACGGATGGATTCCACATGCCCGGTTCCCACTGTGAAGCATGGAGGAGGAGGTGTGATGGTGTGGGGGTGTTTTGCTGGTGACACTGCTGGGGATTTATTTAAAAATTGCAGGCACACTGAACCAGCATGGCTACCACAGCATCCTGCAGCGACATGCCATCCCATCCGGTTTGCGTTTAGTTGGACGATCATTTATTTTTCAGGACAGGACAATGACCCCAAACACACCTCCAGGCTGTGTATGGGCTATTTGACCAAGAAGGAGAGTGATGAAGTGCTGCTGCAGATGACCTGGCCTCCACAGTCACCGGACCTGAACCCAGTCGAGATGGTTTGGGGTGAGCTGGACCGCAGAGTGAAGGCAAAGGGGCCAACAAGTGCTAAACACCTCTGAGAACTCACTCAAAACTGTTGGAAAACTATTTCAGGTGACTACCTCTTGAAGCTCATTGAGAGAATGCCAAGAGTGTGCAAAGCAGTAATCAGAGCAAAGGGCAAAGGCTATTTTGAAGAAACTAGAATATAAAAGATGCTTTCAGTTATTAAGTACATAACTCCACATGTGTTCATTCATAGTTTTGATACCTTCAGTGAGAATCTACCTTTCATGACCATTTACTATGTAAATGGTCATGAAAATAAAGAAAACACATAAAATGAAAAGGTGTGTGTCCAAACTTTTGGCCTGTACTGTGTGTGTATATATTAGGGGTGGGCATAGATTAATTTTTTTAATCTAGATTACTCTAGATTAAAATGCCACATTTGAATTCTGCTAAAGTGAATTTGGGGCCCCGGCAAATATAGAAATGGGGCCCTACATTTGCACACATTTACTTCAATCAACCTTGAGGTTCATTTTTTGTTGTCAAAGTTGCTACTGCACATTGGTGCCCCATAGTTACGTCCAGTGTTTCTACAGTTTTCATGTACATGTTATAATTCTTTCATTTACATTTAGGCTACACATAAGATAATGACAACAGCGGTGTTTGCATGTGAAATTAGGCACAATTAGTAGAAATGTGTACTTCGTTTAGTACTGAGATGTAAATTTGCAGACGCTCCCTAAATCAGCATAGGCGAATATCAAATCTAAAACTAACTTTACCGCGCTCCGTTAACACCAGTGTGTTTTATTTTTAAAAAAAAAAGCATTTAGAAATAAAACGATCATCATTCACACTGGCGTTAGACCTTCCCCGGATTTTTCAAACTACAACGAGGTCTGCAGCGTTTTCAAAAGTGTGTTTTTGAGGGTTGAAAACGCCGGGATAGGCACGTAAAGTTATGCATTTTAAAACGAAAACGCACCTAATGTAAGCAACATATCGGAGTTTTCCGCTGAACAGAGCAGACGCAGAGAGAGGAACGCAGCGGGAAAGATCGGTACACCTCGTACGGCAGTCAGGTGCAGATACATAATATTTTGGTTTGCTATACGCAGGATAAAGACGAAGCACGTTCAACTCCGACACACAGACGGTCCTGCTAATAAATACTGTTACTATTCGCGTGTCCGTGCTTAATGCGCATCTCATGAAAAGCATTTTGGGGGCCCAAGGCAGTTGCCTACCTTAGCCATATTGCAGGGGCGGACTTACCCATTAGGCAAAGTATACATCCGCGCTAAAATATCAAGGTCAAAGTCAACCCAACTTTGTGAATAGATTAACGGAGAGAATTTTTATAAGAGTCTCGCGTTAATGCAGCACGTTAACGCCGATAACGGCCCACCACTAGTATATATGTATATATTATTTACCTATTTTTTTTGGTTGGTTTTGGGACAGCAAGGTGTGTGTTTTTGCTTTTCTTTTTTCCTCCATGTTTCTGATTAACCTTGTTTAACAAGATATGACGACATACAGTGAAACAAATAAAATAAAAATAATTGTAAAATATATTTTTTATATATTTACATAATTAAAACAATAAAAATTATTCAAACATGCTGATTTGGTTCAATGTTTATCAATATAATCATTGTTGAAAAGACACTCTTTTAAATGGGAAGTTCCAAAGCACAGCATTTATTGTGAATCTGATTTGTTAAATGGGCCTTTGTTGAATAAAAGTATTATTTGATTGAAACCGTATTTATTTTTACCCTTTCCTCTGATTAAAATCATTGTACCAGGCATAATCTCATTACTTAGTTCTTTAAGATGCAAAGCATTTAGAAACTTTCAGTATGTTCCTAGTTAATATGATGAACTACATCTGTGTAAACTTGAGAAGAACTGACTACATAAATCCATTTAAAATGTCCCTGGGACCAGATAGTTAAATGTAATCACCAGAAGAGGTTCTGAGAAAAGGTCTGGCGTAATTTTTTTTTGAATACCACTTGATTTGGTAATTTATCATCTAAAGCAATAAGATCAATCTATTTTCAAGTGTGTCCAAGATTTCAGGGCAGTACATTGTTTAACATTTGTAGGTCATTTGTTCCTTTGTGTTTCATCACAGTATTTAGCTCAGTCTAATGGATTATTTTCTTTGGTTTCAAGCACACTTGCTGATTTGGCTGTAGAGATTTAGCACCCAGTAGACGTCTCTTGTACCTCGACGTGTTTCACCAGTGAAAAATAACACCCAGTCCTCTGCACAGGGAAAGGGGGGATATTTTTAGTGTTTTTTTATACAACTGTAAACACACTGTTTGCTCCCCGGGACCCAGATGGAGTCATGGGTCAGATGATTTGCGATTTGTTGCTCTATCTGACTTTTGGTGGTCAGTGGCCTGCTGTGGAGCCTTCTCTCTGCTGCTCAGACCTGCCCACAGGGACCAACTGTGAGTCTTTTTGGCTGGAGGTGGAGTGCAGTTCTGAGGGATGAGAATGCCAAGTTGTCTACCCAGACACACACACACACACACACACACACACACACACACACACACACCGCCAGAGCTCAATTAAGCTGAACTCTGACAGGTGATGGCGTTAGTCAGCTGGATGTGTTGGGGGGCTGGAGAAGGGGGTCAAAGAGCCCCCAGCACAAACTCCAAACATCTCTCACTTTACTCACAGGAAATGCAGCCGAGCCTCGGCGTCCAGTCGATACGGTCACATGGAAAGAAAAGGCTCTTCTCCTCCAGACTATTTTCCATTAGTTGTTTCACAGATGACTCTGCTAAGACGTGCTAATTGCATGTTCGGAATTCGTTTTTATGAGAGGCAAGGGGTGTGGGAACGATCTGAAAAGTGTTGGGGGAGGCACAATATAAAGATTATAAACTTTGCTCATGAATATTAATTTAATGACAATGTTCACGTCACTGCTTAAAAGTTGCTGTTTCTGTGAGGCTGAAAACATTTTGCTTTTTTTTTTTTTTTTTTTAGTGTGGGAAAAATTTAACACTTTGCATTTAATTTAAATCAAACATTTAAATGTATAATATAACAATGTAATACAAAATGTTTTTATGTTAATATAATATGAGTGCTGTGGGGATAAACTTGTATTATAAATTACTAAATCATGATTAGATTAAGTATTATTAGTAGCGCTGGTATTTTAACACATTAATTTAAAATAATTAACAAATTTAACGCACTTGCTCCGTTTATAGTGCAGCTGATTGAGGACAAATATGTTACAGTTCAGTAACAAAAGAAGTTAGTATTGTGTTATTCTATATTGTTCATTTTTAGCAACAAAAATATAAAGACAAAGCATAACTGTTCGCCTCCGAGAGACACACAGCAGCGTTTCATTTCTTAATGCACGCTTTGAACAAATTAGGTGAATCATTTGGCCTGTTGAACCATTGCACCTTGGATTTGAAGCGGCGCCGTGGGCCGATTGGTGTGTGACATCAACGAACCTCGAAAACAATTTAAAAGAATGCAGTCATCTAATCGCTCTCGCTGTAGTTTGATGTCTCACACCAGTCGGTCTGATAATGATTCAATGGACAATTTTAAAAGACCATTTACTTCACTTCTGAATGAATCAGCCATTAAAATGAATTAGGCATTTGAATGAATCAAATGACCCGATGACTGAATCATTAAGACATTTACCACCACCAATTGGTAATTTTAGTGTTTTATTTAGAGTGTAATTTCATTAAAAAACAATATTATTTCGGTAACACTAAATAAGGTTCATTAGTTAGCATTAGATAACAACATTAGTTAACATGAACTAAAAATGAACAACACTTCTACAGCATTTATTAATCTTAGTTAGCTAGCTTTTACTAATGCATTATTAAAATCACAAGTTTTGTTTGTTAACATTAATGCACTGTGAGCATGAAACTAACAATGAATTATTGTATTTTTATAAACTAACATTGATAAATATGTTTAAATACTGTAATAAATGTAGTGATCATTGTTTGTTCATGTTAGTTAATACATTAACTAATGTTAACAAATGCCACCTTATTGTAAAGTGTTACCATTATTTCCATAGTAATAATAACATTTCTAAAATAAATTATTAAAGGTATAGTTCACCCACTCCCAAAAAAAATGTTGTTGTGCAAATTTACGATTAATTTGATTCATAACTCACCAGCCCTAATTATTATATTATTTTATGTTATATGTATCGGGAAGCCAACCTTTTATTATTAAGTTTGATATTTCTTAATTAATTTATTTTCTTATATGTGTGTGTGTGTGTGTATACACACATACATAGTAAATGAGTATAGTATAACATGCACATGGGAGCAAACTTGTTTAGCAAACAATTTATTCATTTGTTTATTTTTTTGCAGTTGTACCATTTGTTTGCCTTTTAATCTGCGTGTTCAGAGATTAGTTTAATATAGGCTGAATTAGAGTGTAGAATCCCATCATATTTGGCATATGGCCTCTGATGTCCCTATTTAACAGCTCAGTGATGAAGTGAATTGATGTCACGGTGCCCAGGTTGGTGGCTTCGAAACACTGCACTCACTTATGAGGTCTCTCTCGGCACAAGTCCATTCCACCGGCTGGCCATATCAAGTCTAATTTATGGTTGCATTCATAAAATCAATTACTCAGCCTTTCCCAAAAAGTCTTTTCTCCTTCTCTAATTTTGAACCTGTTATTGCCTCTACTCAATCTAGCATTTATCTAGATAAAGGAGAAGGAATTCTCAAGCCATTCCAAGAAGACTTACTTTCTTCAGTGGAGTGCAGAGGAGATGCGTTAAGAATATTCTGTCACTGTATGCACATTTTCTAAATCCATGTGATGGATTTTTTTTTTTTTTGAGAAACAATTGAGGTTCAAGACATTATTCACTGAAAATTCTCACATCTACTGAAGTTTCATGCTTCGTTACTACTTCCTTTGTGTTCCACTGTATCTTGAGGGTGAGTAAGTGATGGCTTGAGCAATATTTTGAGTAGATTATTAAATTTTGCGGTCAGTTTTAGTAATATTCCAGCCATTGTCCTGTAATACATCTGTACTAGTTTCCAATAAGCCTCTCTCCTGTGTCTTCCTCTTCTCCAAAAGCATTTGATTTTGCCAGCATGTAAAGTCAGAGTATATATCATTTTAATTAATGTGAATTTTCCTCACTCTGGCTGTGAAAGCAGGAGATACACTATGCAGACGTGCCTAGAGAGAATAGAGAATGATCTATTTGAGAAGAAACTCATTTTTAGCCTGTCTCTTGCAAGTCTGATCTCCCATTCTCTTCTGTCCTTTTTTCAAGTATTCATACATGAGATTTTCTTGTTGTCTGTTTTGCTGATTGTGTTTTGATGAAGTGCCAGTAAATTACCAAATAGCGTGTGAAAGAAATGAAAAAGGAAAATGGGAGTAATTCTTTCTGTAACATTAACAGTGTTATGAGGTTCACTCAAAATTTTAATAACCAGATGAAAGCTTTAAATATCTATTTTTTTTGCATTCTTTCACGTACCATGAGTTTTCTTCAAGTAACCTCTACAGTGTTTTATTCAGAAGAGTGAAAACATCTCAGTGGTTTCAAACAATACACAGACAGACAGAATAATGTCAGTTCTTGAAAGGACAGATTTACAGTGTTTTCTGGTAAATTCATCTGATAAATCTTACAAGACTAAAGAGAAAAATGCAGTGGAGAACATTGATGCCAATGCACTTGGCTCATTGAAGCTTTCAATAGAAGTTTTTGGTAATTAAAATGACCACTTTATTGTTGAGTGGGACAGTAATTGAACACTTTCTAGAGCATTCTTGTGCTCTCTCATGTGGCATTAGGAAGTCTGATTCAGTTACTTTTGTTTGCCATTCATTTATACATTTTTACTGGTGCATCTCAGTAAATTAGAATATCATGGTAAAGTCCATTTATTTCAGTAATTGAACTCAAATTGGGAAACTTGTGTATTAAATAAAGTAGTTTAAGTTTTAAGTTGATTGATCAGCTGATGGTTAAACATTAGCTGGCTTTGTTAAATGGGAGCCTAAATCATCACAATTAAAAGAACCGAAAACTTAAACTACTTCACTTCTGTGTGCACTGAATTTATTTAATACACAAGTTTCACAATTTGAGTTGAATTATTGAAACTTTCTTGAACAGCAAATCAGCATATTAGAATGATTTCTAAAGGATAATGTGACACAGAAGAATACTTTTTTTTTTTGCAGAATTTAAGAATTTTGCATTTTTGTATTACAGGCATGCATTACATTTTTTTAATATTTAAAAAGAAACCATTTATTTGTAACTGTAATTTCACTTTAAATGCTTTTATTGTGACTTAAATGCAGTCTTAATTAGTAAATGGTCATATATATATTTTTGTTATTCTTTAATTGCAAATGTTATTATTCTTTCTCCTTTTTTTCTTTTTAAAGATCTGTGTTCCCAAATGGTCTTTCTCATGAGTACTCCATTACTGCCACGTTCCGGCTCAGAAAAACCACAAAGAAAGAACGCTGGTTTGTTGTGCAGATCTTTGATAAAGGTGGAGATACACAGGTATGTGAAAAATCCAAGATTTTATTTATATCTGCAAAAAATGACATTGATCAAGCAGACTATGTTCAAAACCAATAACTCCTGCAAGACTGGCAAAATGATCATTATAGAAATGGCCCTCACACGGCAGTCGCTTCAGACTTCAGTCAGCTCATGTCATTAAATGTCTTAATGAGCCACTAATGTTCATGCCTTTTTTTACCCTTCATTTAGGTGTCATTAATAGTGGATGGAGCTAAAAAAACAGTCGAGTTTTTGGCTCAGGGTTTTCTGAAAAACAGCCTCCTGTACGTTTTCAAGAACCGAGACCTGCATGCCCTCTTCGATCGACAGTTTCACAAGCTAGGTGTGTCTGTCGAAAGCAATGCCGTCTCCATCTACCTGGACTGCAAATTAATGGAGCGTCAGGTGACCGCCGAAAGGTCTGGCATGAACGTGAGCGGACGCACATTCATCACCGCTCGAGTGGAGGATGGACGTCCAGTGGATGTGAGTTGTGGACGGAGGTTCTCAGCATTTGCTACATCCGAATATGAATGCAAAGCTTTACTTTTAGTGATTGTTAAACTATGGTGGAAACCACTTTGTATCTTCATGCCCAAACCTGTTGCAGGTCAAAATTGAGTAGTTCGCTGCAAATTTGTTGGATTGATTCGTCAGGTATGTGTGTTCATGCCCAGAAATGTTTATTTACCAATTTACAGATTGAACTTGAGGAGATTCTGATCTTCTGTGATGCTAGAATAGCTGACCTGGACAGATGCTGCGATTCTCCTGGAGTTATGGTAAGATGTTCTGGTTTATGCTGTAGCAGTGTTAAAGGGTTACTCTACCCCAAAATAAAAATAGTGTCATAAGTCACTTACCCTCATGTCGTTCCAAACCCAAAAAGAACTTTGTCTTCAGAACACAATCTAAGAAACTTTGAATAAAAACCATGAGGCTTGTGACTGTTCCATTGACTGCCAAACAATTATACACACAGGATGCAAATTGCGTACGCTGCTCTGTCAGTCTCGAAGATGGCCCTACGGTGATAAATTCTTTCTTTACAAAAAGTATTCTCATTGCTTTATGACCTTAATGTTGAACCACTGATGGCACTGATGATCAAAAAATGTCTATACTCCATGTTTTCTGAAGCCCGTGATAGTTTTGTTTGAGAAGCAAACTTGAGTTTGAGGGTCAAGGCATTGACTAAAAATCTATCGGTATAAAGTGAATTATTTATAATCATCATTTTCTCGTTTAACCTACCATTTTCCATTGTTTTTTGCTAATCTCATTGCCATGCATTTTAGGATTTCCTTCTCTGAGAAGGATAAATGCAATTCTATATTTGGCTTAAAAAAGATAACTTTTGGAACGGTCTTAAAATTCTGCCCCCATATGCAAAGATGTAAGTTTTGGGACAAAGCTATAATGATTTCCACGTATTGTTCTCGGACCGAGTGTTTCCAATGTGGACAAAGCCCTTGAGGGCATCCCTTTAGCTCGAGTTGCTCTGGTCGATAATTTCTGATTAATTAAAGGCAACGTTCTGTCTTAAACGATTGGATTAGAGAAAATCCACATCCCTGCTCAATGCTGTAATTGGTACATGGTCTTTACAGTTGTGTGCTAATCCCCCCTCTCAGCGTTTGGGATAACGTTTCCTTGGTGTTTTCCACATGGAAGTGGAATGGTCCAAGTGGTCAGTGGGGCCTGAGATGTAATTAGGCAACACAGATGATTGCCTAGGGCACCAGCTCTTGAGGGGCCACAGTTTACTGAACTCCTTTTTTTGAGGTATTAATCAGGATGGGAAATATTTAGAATAACAGTTTTGATTCCTCTTAAGAATTCAGGTTCATGACTCGATGTTTGAGGTCAGTATTTATTTATTTTATTTACAGAAAGTACAGTAAAAGTATTTCTAGTGAGTATTTTAGTGTAAACCACTAAGCAGGACAACTTCTTTTTAACACTGATAACAGTAATAAATGATTCTTGATCAATAAATCAGTATATTAGAATAAAATTCATCTTTGCCATCACAGGAGTAAATTACGTTACATAACAAATATTAAACATTATCATAATTTCTGATTAATTTTTCACAATACTACAGTTATTGCTTTATTATATGCACCATGCTTAAATCAGACCTTTCAACAGTAGAGTATTTAATCAATTCTTAAGACTTTTTTTATTCATTGATTCTCTAAAACTCTATGATTGTGCTTAGAGTGCTGCTCCTAAAGTCATTAAAATGGAGCTCTAATGCTGAACATTTTTTACCAACATCTTTGATCACATTAATGTGACTTTACTGAACCAAATGATATATCAGGTGCCAGAATTACTCATTAGACAAGAAAATGCATAAATGCATGCTAAAATGTATAAAATCCCCATAAATCCATGCATTTCAAAGTGTATAATTGATTATTCTAGTCTACGTTTGAGTAATTTAAGACTAACACATGTTTTTTTTGGTATCTAACCAGTGTGAACCTGTAGTGACCCACAACCCCACAGCGGCCCCACTGGTCACAGGATACCTCCACAGAATGCTGTCCATGCCTGCCCAGCTGCCCAGCGACCGATGCCACTGTCCCTCTCTGAAGGTAAAGTTAAACCATGAAAGCATACTAAAAATGAGCGCGTTAGCACTCCACAATGGATCCTGAGGTAATGCCGCATACAAAATGAATGGCCAATTAAAGCACATTTATGCCAGTCCGTATACCTGGACGACAGCCAGAGCCGGAAATAAAAGCTTATTAGAAGCAATTTAGCGCAAATAAGGGGGTGTTTGGGCACAGACATGCACTTCATCAGCGGCTGATGTTCAGCTAATCTCTTCTGAAGTACAAAGAGCCAGAGTTCAGGTTAGGACTCCTCTTTGAATTTTGATCACAGCGTTTTAGACCTAATACAGCCAGCCGATTTAGCATATTAACATTGCATAATGTGACTTATGTGTATTTGAAAGGGGGATCAAGGGCTTCCGGGTTTGGCAGGACATTCTGGACAAAAGAGAGATAAAGGAGAAATGGTAAGGAATGGGTTTCATCAAAATCACACATTAATTTTTTATTTTTTTCTTTAATAAAAAAATTAATTCCTTGGCTCTTCGTTCAGTGACATTTAATAGATTTTTCTTTTTAAATACATGAGTTCATGTGAATTAAAACGTATAGTCTGATTTTCAGTACAGGTTTCTAAGATGATTATTATTATCCAAATATACTTAAAGTAATTTTTGGCATCTCTGTTAAGTGTGAAATATCTTAGCAGTAAACAGCCATGTTCTCTCCCTTGTGTTTGGTTGAGATTCAAGCCACTGCAAGAATGATTGGAATCCATACAAATGAACAGCTGATGATATGTTTGTTGAGGACAAATGGTCTTTGAGGTCATTTGCCTAATTAGTTTGTTGTGTTTTGGAATAGAGACGTTTCTTGACAAGTAGCACTTGCTTAGTTTGGGGTTGAAACTTTTTGAGAACAAACAGCCAATAAATTGTACTCCTATAGGACCAACTTCTAATGAATTTTGCTTTACTTTCTACATAATTAATACAGCTGCTGCCAAAATAGTTGTTTTAGAAATCCGGTAGGAAATGAGACTGCGGTTGTTGTATTGATCTTTTAAATTATACTGCACAACAGATGCGTTTCTGTAGGCCGTGATGCTTCTGGAATTGTAGACTATGCATACGAAATTGATTGTGTTGTTGCATTTTGTGCCATCTTCTGCTTCAGATTGCACCCTTTCTCTGAAAATGACTATTCAATGTCAAACTAAATGCGTCTAGCATTAATTTGTTCACCTCAAATATGATGCAGTATTTTCTCAATCTAATACGGTTACGTGACATTTTGTTATTAGCACATACTGAATTTATGATGCATTTCCAAGACATTGTATCAGTGCTGCGAAGATTTTAATAGAGGTCTGCTGAAGGTGAAAGTGATTTTATTGTTTTCGCAGTTGCCTCGGGTTTGATAAAATCATGGTTCGGGCTACCGGAATCTCAAGTATTGTTACAGTAGACAGGCTAGATAATTGGCTAATTCAGCATTTCATGACACTTAAGGCTATTGTTTTCTTTCCTTGTGGCTCGCTATAGATGTTCATGCTCAGGTTCTCAAATTGTCACGGCTGGAATGCTACGCAGCTCCCACGGAATAAGTGGACAATCCCATGGGATATTCTAGGATCGGGTTTAACACTTGTCGGAGAGTCAAATCTCCATTTGCAGAAGTTTAAAGTCAATAGGTCATCACAGGGAATTTTGTCTTGCATTGTGCTATTTTAAAATGAACATTCTTGCGCATCTATCTTCTGACTTTTGTCTTGTCACGGCAGGGCGGTTGTTAATCAGCACTTGGTGTCAGAACTGTCTGGACACACTTAATTTGTTGCCCGTGTAAGTGATGCTATTAGGCAAAACGGACATTCTCATTCTAGGAAGCATTTTAATGAACGAAGAAACTATAAAGGCGTTTTCGGTCCATTTGGTTAACTTTTAGGAATATTTCAATTATGTGAGGCACTTATTTTGATTCCATTTTCTCATTTAAAGTTAAATATTCTTGCATATTTGTCTGTGGATACAATGAGCCGCTTAGTGTGGACAAACCTAATTTGCCCCAGATCTCACAGATATTGAGTAAAAAGCAAAACTTGCAAAACATGGGGTCTTTTGACGTTTTATTTAGTTGGTTCTTGTCATTTAAAATCAATTGTTCTTGCCTTTTTGTCTTGTAGCTGTTGCTTTGCTGCTCATTAATTAATGTTCACTGTCAAAACAAGACTGGACACTTCATTTGTTGTCCATTTTTAGTACTCACTCTGGTTTCTGAAAGTTTACTGTGATTAAAAGGCAATGAAAATGATGATTTCGTGAAAGTTTGATGTTCATATAATTAGTCTATCATTCACCAGTCATATACCCGTAGGCCTAAACTCATTTAACACAAGATTAAGTGGGCGCTAAGTTTTGTAAACAAAATAAATTTCGGTCCAAGCTCAACTTTACAACTTTTTTTATGACCCCATACAATCAATGACAAATGGCTTTTCTATCACACATTTTCTGTTATATACTATATTCAGTAGCTTTTGTTTTAGTAGCATTTGCTAATGCTAGCCAGTTTCCGATGTAACAGGGAGCGACAGTCTCATTCTAGAAAGCAGTTTATTGGATAAACCGTTGTTTCAGTCCCTCTAAATCGAGGAATATCATTGGCCTCGGCTCAGAGCGAGCAGACATGAACTAAAAGCCGCAAATTATTAGTGGCTTCTTTATGTAGATGAAAGTTGGGTTACATAAGCCTATTGTGTGCATTTTGCCACATTTATATCAAACTCGTAACGAAAGCTCATGAGAATCTAAGTCCCGTGTTTCTGACGTTACGCTTAAGCCAGAAGGCTCGTATCCAGCACTGAGAGAAGAATCTGACCCACATTTCTGCTACGTGGGAATTCATGAATGTTGGAAGCTGAAAACACATTACAGATAAACGAAGCACATGCATTTTACGGCTGGTGATATTTTCAGAGTCTCCCGCTGATTCTGTTCTGTTATTGCTTCTTTAAAGAGAAACATTTGAATATCATAGACAAACGAGCTGGGTATCAAACAGACATTTCAAGCTCTATGTTGGCAATGTAATTTTTCAACGACACACCATTCTTAGTGCTGTGTTTTGTTTTTTTTTTTCTTTTGAAGAAAGGAAATTCAAAGTTATGGAGACAGAGGATGGGAGAGTCATGCATATGTATTAAAGCACAGTCGTGATTTACTGCAGAACTGTGAATTGAAAAAGGGGAAAATAAAATCGTATACAGTATTTATAGACTGCATGCAAAACTTATTTACTTACTAAAATGTCTATATTTAAATTGCCTGATAGTATTTCTTACTATATTCAGTTGCTTGGCTTGT
>JAUMHG010000055.1:16977411-16991644 GCA_032359395.1 Enteromius anoplus
TATATATTTAAATAAATGATCATTTTCATGCTTACCTTGAATTTGCATGTGTAATGAATGTGTCAACCAGTTTTGAACAATTGTTTAAGCTATGTACTTCAACCTAATTATGTTAAACATGAGCTGCATAAATCAGCACGAAAGCTTAATAATATCGCAATTCAAGTCGAATTTCAAAACGTGCTCATGCTCGCCAGATATTTTAATAGACGAATTAGTGGTGTCAATTCTGTCTGTTTGAAACAGAAAGAGAGTTATAGTCTTTGACTGTGAACATGGTCACCTTTTAACCTCAAAAGACAAAGTGAGTATAAAATGCTGCTATTTGCAAGGTAAGGTGCTATTAAGCTCACAGAATGTCACTCAAAGGTTAATTGCAGTGACCTACACAAGCAGCCTTTTTGTGGATCGCTTTCGAACATGTCTTTTGAAAGAGTACCCAGTTGTACCCAGCGATGAAAATTGCCAGTTTCAATCGTGTTTCATGGATTGAGTGAAGTGGGATTAATCGCATGAGGCGTTTCTGTTCAGAGTGAACCAGCGTTTCTAGATCCTCAATACTAGCCCATGCACAACACGTCCGAAATGCAATTACCTGGGCTGGTTTTGTTGTTATGGAGATGTACTTTCTAACCACACTGCCTCCCTTAGAGCTCGCTTGCTCTCTTTGTAATTCAATATTCAACTAGAAACCAAAATGACATGAGTGATTTTTGGCCATCAAACCTGAATTCGGGGACCACCGGCATGCCTGAATTATTTATGAACTGGAGTAATTGTTTTAATGACCTCGCAATTCATTAAATTCGTACTCGGTAGTGTTCTTTGTTAACTGATAAAACTAGGTAGCTTCAAGGTTGTTTTTAGGTAAAAGTGATTGCGCCAGTCTGGTTTGATTGATCGACCCAATGGTTTAATAACAAAATAGGAAGTTGTTTTTGATATTATAAAATTTTGATATTATTAAATATTTTTATTATTTTATGTAACTTCTCACCATCTCTTCCCCTGTTCAGCTCTTTATGAAACACTTCCATTGTTTAATAGTGTGTGTTTGTGTGTGTGTGTGTGTGTGTGTGTGTGTGTGTGTGTTATTCAAATATTTAGTTATTCAAATATTTAACCATTATCTTTCTTTTCTACATATTAAATAAAGCAATAAATTAATAAATAAAATAGTAGTTCAATTTAGTTTGAATATTAGTTTGTGTTATTTAGTTTAATAAATAAAATCATAAATAAATACTTGAAATATGGCTTATTTATAAGTTTTTAATTTAATTTAATAAAATTAAAATAATGAATGAATACACAATACACAAACTGTCAGTTATAAAAACTACAATATAATTTAGAGGTGTAGGAATTTTTAATTAAACTTAATTTATTTAAATTAGTTACGATATAATTTAGTGATTGAGAATTGTTTTTTTTAATTTAATATAAATTAAATAAAACAAATAAAAAAAATCTAACCAAATTTGAGAAAAAATGTATTAAAAGCAAATACAAACTGATATGCATAAATGATGGCTTTAGCTTGTATATTTGTATGTTTTATTTTGTGTTTTAGTTTTTAGATTATATATTTTTTGTTTAATTTATATAAGTTTAAACTCCTAAATAAAATAGTTTCTCATTTAACTTATTTTGTATATTTAGCTTTATTTTTTAATTTCTTAGTGGAATAAAATCCTAAACTGCTAAATAATACAGTAGTTTATGTATTATTTAAGTTTGTTATATTAGTTAGTGTTTTATTTAATTGACATTTAGTTTAATTAAAACTTATTTCAGTTTGTATATTAGTTTGCATTTGTTCATTAGTTTTGATTTATTGGTTTTAGTTTGTATAGTTTATGTATTACGTTTAGGTTTGTATTTATTTGTATTTATATTGTAATTGGTCCCCACTAGAGACAACATCCCAAAAACAAGGCACCTTCAAAATATCCCTTCTAGTACTACGCATGGACCACAGACTTGCAGTAGTTTTACTCCATTAACCTTGACTCTAATGTTCTCAGTCACGTCAAACAAGGTTATTGTGGGTCTTGAGCTTGTAGCCTCCCAATTATCGAGTAATATTATCCAGCTCTGCAGCTGCTGGCCAGTGTGTTACAAAGAGCCCCAGACAGCTGTAATGGTGCTGCGGGAGTTCAGAGCACTAGACCTCAAAATCCACTACTTAATATGTCAATACGGGATTGTCCACCAACATGTCCATCTGCCATGTCTTCTCCAGAGGGATTCAGGGAAAGACAGACCAGAAGAGAAGGTATGGCATTTTGAGTGGCATCGCTGTGGTGTTAGTTTGTTAGCGGAGGCTTTGAGCTGCGTCTTGCTGTAAGATTGATGCCACACTAACAGATTTGTGTTATCTCAACGTGCTTGAGAAATCATTAGTCTGTCATTAGTTACTTTCCAGTGTCTTCATGGGTAATAATTGGTTTACAAGGGTTCTGCAAATAGTACTGTTCGACCTTTAGCATAACATGCGGGGTGACATAAACGCATTTTAGAAGGATAGCTACAGAAATGGCGAAGGAATTCCTGCGAACTGTTCTTTGTGACAGCTGGTGAACGAAGCCTGATGTTTTTCTGCAGATGTTTCAAATCTCTCATGATAGAACTTTGGCAGTGCAAAACAAGTTATAATAACATCTCTAGAAGTGGAAGTAATCTGTGTGTTTCTTCACTACCAAAACTATTGGACTACAGTACTACCTAGACAGTATTTTATGGCATCATATTCTTGTCAGTGCTGCGTTTAAAAATACCATATTTTGACCGATATTGTTTGCTTACGACAGTCCTAGTTTGTACTGGAAAAACAGAAAAAAATATCTTAAGGTGGCAAATGAGAGAAAAAAAGTTAATTTTAGAAATGCTTTTGAATTGTCTTAAGAATAAGGTAAAATACTTACACTACCATCTTTAGCAGGATCATTTAAGATTTTTAAACATTAAACTTTTTGTTTTAGTGGAAATATGTTATGCTCACCATGTCTGCTAATATTGTAAAATATAATTACAATTTAAAATAGCTGTTTCTGTTTAAATATATGATTTTTAGAATGTAATATTTCTGTCATGACAAATAGGAATTTTCACGTAGTAAGCTGAAGTGGTGTTGTTCTTGTTAATCGGTGGTGCTGCTTAATGTTTGTTTTAATGTAGAAAAGTGTATAGCAAATCTATTTCTTCAAGATTTTTTAAACCATTTAATGCAGTCTTACTGAATAAAAAACTCAATTTCTTTAAAAGCTTCCTAACCCCAGACTTTTGATTAAAAGCTTAAAATATAAGTTTTGCATAGTTTTCTTGCCATGTAAAGTTTTATGCGTTTTTATAACACACTGAAAACAATTTTCCATCAGAAGTAGATTTTTTTTTTTTTGGCAATTATTATAAAAATCAATATATATTTTTTTTACTGTGTAAAAGTAGCAAAAACTAAAGATTGTGGGGGTTTTGAAGTTTTATTAATGCAATTTTTACATGTTTTATAACACAGTTTTTTGTGTAGCATGTTACTTGCCATTTCTTTATAATTATTTGTGAAATCGCATACATGCAGCATCATTTATGAGTTCATATTTAAGTGAAAACATTCCCTAGGTTTTGAAACCAAGCTCAAGTGTCCGTTGAGAGATTCACAAGTCTCATAAAGTTAAGCGGGTTTTTAAAAAGCTTTTAATAGCTTTGCAGCAGAAGGGACACATATTCCAGAATTTTATTGCTGTTGTAAATTTTAAGAAAACTCTAGAGAGAATTAGCCCATGAACCTTGATGACGATGGATGTCGTTACCTAATTATGCTTCGTTTCAGACTTGTACATTTCAAGCAACTATTCACACATCCAAAACCTTTATCAATGACTCTCTGACAGCAAGGTGAGTCTGTGTGGATAAAGACTGTTTTATAAATTGTTGTGGAGAGTACAGGTTGTCTACAAGACTTTGAATAGCATCTTGCAACTAAGTGGTTTCCAAACAGAGTTTCCATCACTGGTCTGAAAAGGTTCTTCACATATAGCTCGCTTCACAGTGCTGCTCCGTTCTGTCTGAGGAGGCATTTTGTGAAAGAGTGTTTTTGTCTGCTAGTGGATCTTCACCGGATGCATATAATCTGCTAGAAAGGTTTATTTTATCCTGGGGTGTCTTGAGAGACCTGAAATCAGATTACTGCGATGGGATCTTTTCCATCAGTCGGTTGGGATTAGACGCTGACAGACCACAGGGGACAAAGTCTGCAGATTCATGGCTTCGCATGCTTTGTATCGAACTGAGCTGTTCACTTCTGGAGTCTTAATCGGAGACTTGCTTTGTGGAAGAAAAGGCTTTGATTGAAGGGAATTACTTACTGGAAGTGCTGTAGCTGCTGGAGATGGGCTTTACAGTTTTTGTGAAGTTTTAAAGACGGCTCTGACTGAGTTCAGGCTGGCAAGATATTAAGGTCCTAAAATGTGGCTTTGTGTTCAGTACAAATAGTTTTTTGTTTGCAGTGCAGCCCTGTATTGAAATTCCTTTTTTGTTCTTTTCTCTTCCTCTTCCACTGCTCTAATCTGCAGTAATTGGTTCGACTGGTCTCATTTTCATTTCATCATGCCTGTAATACCTGATAAAGCAGTGTTTGTGAGCGCAGGGCTGTTTTGTGCACAGCCTTACTGAGGAAACCACTATTTTACCACCCCAAAAGCGATGTCTAGTGGCAAAGAATGAATTTGCATTTACGGTCAGAACAATGCCTAAAGACCAACAATTGGCTAATGTTGGACGTCAACATGAAACGGCTTGAGAGTCGTTTTGAAAGACAATAACTTGAAACACGGTGCACTTTCAGATGTAACTAGCGCTGCAACTAACGATTATTTTGATAATCGATTAGTTGGGCGATTGTTTTTTCGATTAATCGGATAAAAATTACACGCTTTTATTTGATGTTTTGCTTATTTGCTTTACTGTGCTTATTTCATGTCATGAAAGCTCGGTCTTGCGTAGCGTGCAGGTTAGGGTTGGGTCGATAGACGATGCCATCGCCCATTGCAGATGGCCGATAGACATCGCGATGCTTCGCCCCGCCACAGCAGCAGCAACCAGCTTGCGAAAAACACACTTAATCTATGGCGGCAAATCTATGCCATTAATAAGCGAGCGCACGACTGATGCTGGCGAGCGCGGTAAATGATTTCCGCGAGGGGAAAACAGATGGACATGCGAAGAAACGGGGCCGTGAGCTCATATCAAACCCTCGCGCGTGCTTGATGTGTCATCCGCGCACAAGTTAGACACTCGTGGGACACGTTCACTCCTGTGCTCAATCCTCTCTCACCTGCTCGCGCGAACACTGTTTAGTCAGTCGTGGGGCAGGGTTTGGTGTTTTTTAGTTACAACTAAACCCCCCCCCCAATAAATACTGCTCTAAAACTTGAAATACAAGTGTTCCTTAAACTTTCACACTTTTCTTTTATTACCATGCAAGCTATAGACAAATTCTTTCCTCGCAAGTGAACCTACTCTAGTTTTCTTCTGGCGAACAGGCAAATTTGGCCTGACGGGAGAGCAGAGCATTGCAGGTGGAAAGGTAAACGGCGTGAGTTTATCACCTTGAACGCAAGGAGAATTCACATTCTGATTTCCATTTCGTGCTATTAATATTTGATTTGGCTGCAAAGTCATTGCTATAGTGGAGTCTGGGTTCATGCTGTCAGTACTTGCACAAAGCAAACGCTCTCTTTTCTCCTACGTTCTTTCTTATTGCGTTACAAGCAAATAAACAAACACATTTGCATAGCCTTGCTGTGGCTTGGAAACCAATGCAACTCTGTTTAGAGTTTGCAATGAACTGCATACATATTCATGTGAATATAAATCCCTTTATGCAGATGGGCAATTTAACATGCTGTAATTAAGAATGTCCAATTCGTAATTCTCTCACCATGATCAGACGACAGAGAGCACAACTGACTTGTACACTGAATGTGAGAGAGAGGCTGTGTTTCTTTGGCCCCTGGAGAGAATGGGCTGGCACTTTGTGCATCACAGAGAGTGAACTGTAATTATGAGCTGATGCAGAACCACTAAAACAGTTTAATTGAATCTCATTAGAGAACAATGGGCTGTTGTAGTAAACACCCAAACAGGGTAGCCTGCAGTAGAAAAACAGAATTATCCACTGTGAACTATAGATGAACTATTACTAGTATAGCTTTACACAATATATGGTGTATTTTAGAAACAAGAATGCTTTTGAATTTAATGTATTAATTAATAACAAATATATTTCATTTTATGAAGCACAATATAAATGCGTTAGTTTAATTCAGTGTGTTACTAGCTGTCTCTTTGTAGTTGTGAACTGTTTTTTTTGGTCCAGTGTAGGGATATACACGATATATCAAAAAATTATCGTTATCGAGATAATAGTATATGCGATATCTGTATCGCAAAGAGTTGCCTTTACTATCTTTATACCTGCCTCCCAAGTAGGTGATATAATGCTATTGGCTAGACCGGGCCAAAAGGTGAACATAGCAGCTCAGAGCAGAGAATGAAAAATAAATATGGCAGGAGTAGAGACAAGCGAAGAAAATGAAAGCAGCGAAGAACTGTAGAGCTGTAATTTTTTTAAATTAAATTGTTTATCCAAAATAATATATATATATTATATATATATTATTTTGGATAAACAATTTAATTTAGATAGATAGATATATACAGTATATAGATACAGATTCTTACTTTAATATTATTATTATTATTATTATTATAATTCATTGAATTCAACTTTAACATCAAATCTGGTGAAGATGAATTGAATTTAAAATCACGCTCCTAGACTGAAAGGCAGCCAGTTCTCACATTCTTTTTGTTCATCCCTGTTCGGAACCGTTAGATCCTTCCTCTGGCAGTGTGCAAAGTTGCATTGTTACACATCACTGAGGGACCTGAGTCCAAATAGTTTGGATTGGATCTCCAATGAATCAAACGTAACTGAGAGTTGTCGTGACATGTTGTAGAAAACAAATGCTCAGCAAGGTGCACATATTCTAGACCATTCTTACTGCTGTCACATATTAGCGTCTTCTGAGGTCCGACGTGCAGCTGTCAGCCTTAACTGCTGGACCATTAAGCACATCTAATCCTTTAGTACATGCTGGTACATCTATTTCAATTGTACGTTCACAGAAGACACTGTATAAAATGGGGGTGTTTTATATTAAAGTTTATTTTGCTTTGTTTTGACAGATCTGAGCACTGCAAGTGAGTTCTGAAATCTTATAGGGGGCATATCTTTTGTTCAGAGACAGAAATTCTGTTAAATCATCCAAGGACTCCAGCCTGTGATGATTTTTATTATTATTATTTTTTTGAATAATTAAAAAAAGAAGAAATCAAATTGTTATTACATAACATCCTATTAAAGCAAGTTCGTGGAGGACTACTAAGCTACAAAATGTTCTTTTTTTTATATTTTAAGAATCTAACACTTTTGGATGAGCAAACTTTGTGTAAATCTATGAAGAGATGTGTGTTTTGGAGGGTCCGCATTACACCAAGTACAGGTACAATTCTATATTTGACATAAAGATGAACTCGATGAACTCCTGAAACAATAACACTTAATGCAGTCTGGTGATTTGCTACAGGTCATAAATACAAATGTCTTACCTAGTGCTTGAAAAAAACTTGGTTTCTTCACATGGTACTGTATTTTCTTTTCAGTTATAGTTTTATTTCTATACAACAGTATAGTTCATGGAGCACAGTGCTTTTCTAGTACTTGCATATGCCTGTTTTTCTGGACAACTTGTGTGTATAATGGATCAGATGAGAAACTTCAAGTGGTTGTCATCTTTTATTTTGGAGACTGTCAGTGTTTTTTTCTCCAGCCAGGGACATTGGCAAGGGTACTGTGGCCCCATCCTTGATTATATTGCTTTGGAGACAGGCAGTTTTACAGCCCGTCTGATAGATTTAGCCATACTTTTGGGGGTGTGTTTAGACTGAACAGCCTCTCATGTCATTCAGCTGGCCATCAAAGTGTCCCAGAAACACCCATTGTGGGCAATTCCGATTGCAGTTTGATATATAAATAAATACATTTAATGGTGGGAAAAGATTTTAGCTCTTTGTTAAAGAAACCTTTCTGATTTCTGCTTCAGCACAAAAACATAGATGAATGCATAGATTGTCAGATCTGGTTTACAACTTCTTCTGATGAAAGTACATTGCTTACTTTAGGAGGCCCTTCTCAGTTGGTTGTTTGTCTTGAATGTAATGTAGAAATGCGGCAGAAATTGGTAGAGGTCGATTTTGCGATGCATTACTCTTTCTAACTCTGTTTGCATACTATGTTTACTTTTTGTTATTTCTTAAGTAGAGAATTTACTCTCCAGTTTTAATTGCGGATGCATAAGCAGTGTTTTTCTGTTGTTTTCATTGTTTTGGGGCATTTTTAAACGACTGTCATTTGAAATTTAAATGTAAAAATCTAAAAATGCATCTAACACCCTGTTCGAGACTGCTCTGCCTGTTTTTGAAAACAAGACCCATAAGACAACTAGCTGTTCAAAGAGAGAGGTTGGGCAAAAAGTCTTTATATGGAGATGGTTTGGGTTGTATTATGGAGATTTCTAGCTGCAGGCATGTGCTCAGTTATTCTAAATAATCCACATTCATCAATATTTGAACGAGGGTATTTACGTGCATGCATAAAACAAATACAAATAAACATAAATAAACACATTCACGTGCAGTATATGCACACTTGGTTTGAATCTTTGAATTTGAATTTCTTTACATAATTATTAATCCTATTAGTGAAGTCAGCTTGCATTTGAGAGTTTAGAAAGGCATTTAGATGTTAATTTTTTTTTCCCCACAGGAATGCTTTATGGCAGACCTACTCCGCTTCACTTACTAGACCTTGAAAATAGACATGTATCATCACTGCTTAGTTCACAGCTGTGAGATGAGCATTTAGTGCCAGTGTTTTACACGGTTTGTTGAGGAATCTAGGCAGAGGCGTGTATTCTGTGTAGTGGTATTTACATGACGTCAGCGCGAGAGTAGCAATTGTTTAAGAATGTGAGTGTGCAATATCAGATATGAAACACAAAGAATACTTTGACATTTCCTTGGGAAAATCCTTACTGCAGTTATGAATGCCTATTTCATAAACATGACTGGCAGAGACTTTCGAGTTACTTCCTCTGAAACAGGCGTACTTGAGTGGATGCGCAAAAACAGATAACTCTCTTTAACAAAGCTACCTTCAGCTGCTCTTTGAATATCTACTGCATTTTCTTAACATAATGAAGACATTTTCCTAACTTCCCTCATTAAATATGATTGCCCTTGATGTTGAAAAGTCAGAACTTTCCAGTTTCCGTGCTTTCCTTAACTATGAAGTGCTTTTAAATCACACTTTTAATTGAGCTGTAGCTTTGTTTTGTACAGTATGTTGATTGCAGACAGCCAGACGCTAATGTGCGTGTGCACTGGTTTGCATCTGCATATTGATAATGTTCAATTTTCCTAGTGTTAAAACATACATAAGCAAAGCTGGTGCAAACGGATATAGTTAGTTCAGGATACACATTACATATACTGTATAGAGCATGAATGAAGCTTTATGAATATTATGGTTCAGATTCCTAAACACCCATGTACTGTAATTAGGGTTAAAAATGGTAAAATATCTATACTGTAGCTTTATAATAATTTACTTATAAAGCTACAGTATAAAGTATAATGCTTAATTTACTATAGTAATTATAATTTGAAGCATGTTTCTTTATGTTTTTGTTAATTGCTGTCTAGGAGTTTCCTGTATAAATATAACTGGCATACTTAAGCAATTATTATTAAATTGTTTTTGTAGATAACATCTCATGTATAATAATGGACATGTGTGTTTGTGTGTATATATATGTATCTATCTATATATATACGCATACATACGAAAGTATTCAGACCCCCTTAAATTTTAGATTTTAGCAAATTGCTGCAATATAACACAGAGTGAAATATTTAAGGGGGTCCGAATACTTTCCGTACCCTCTGTGTGTGTATATGTGTATGTATATGTACACACACACACATATTGGTGCCGTATTCTGCTTGACCATTGCATTTATTATTTTATCGTATAATTTATTTAATTTATTGCTTGACCATATTACCATATACCTTTTTCAAAAATTAATTTCAGTCAAGAATTGTCCAAATCAGTCACTGAGTGAGTCATTCATTCTGCTAATTTATGTATTTAAAACTGATTTGCAAGTCTTTTTTAAAGGATTAGCACATATGAATCATCCGTTTGTGAATCTAACTAGTTTTGCAGCTTTACTGTTGTTGTTTACAAGTGGCGAGGACGCCGCACATGAAATATTGATCTCATTCTTCTATTAATCTCATAAATGGTCTGTTTATTGTCTCGGTAGTATTTTGTGGCACCCGGTCTTTCTGTCTCATCACACTCAATTCAGACTGCAAGGCCACAACTCTGCTAGAATGTCACGGCGCTGTATATTCAGTGTGTGTTTTGATGCTGTGTATCATTACTCTGATTGCAAGGGTGAAAAGGCAGCAGCTGGAGAGCCCGTTCCTGTGGGATCACCTGGGGAAGATGTAGGAAATTTGTTTAATCTACTGTACCTCAAGACATATGGCGTTATTCACAGAGAGTCACCACCCTGAGTCAGTTCGTTCTAATGGCTGACTAATTTAAGTCTTTTAAAGTCAATACCTGATATCTGAGACCCACAGGGGTTACATGAGAGCGCTTTGAAAGGAATGTGCGTGACGCCTTGTATCACTTGTCCGTTGAGACGCTCGGAGCATAACATGGCATGTTAGTTACACTATCCTTCAGAATATGACAGGTTACGTGTAGCGTTAATTTAGGTGTCCCGAGCTATGAAAAGATTCAAATTTGTTTTTCAATACTCGATTAGCAGAAGACATTTGACGTACTTAAAATGTCTATTTGAAACGGTGAAAAAAATAGAGTTTGGTTATATTTCTGATTCTAAAGGTAACTGTAAAGCAGCTCAGCATGTTTTCCTAAGTGAAAGTTTGATTCAGATGGTATCATCCTGAGCTCCACTACTTCAAACGTTTGTAGCAATGAATCGCTGAGCAAATGGAAACTCTCAAAAAGCATTTCCTGGCGTAACCCCCTTGGCATTTGTGGCCAGAGCTTGAGATATCTCTGTTACTCCACTGGATCTTGTTCCAAAGGTCTTTGAAGGCCTGCCATTCGGCATATCAACAGTTCTCTCTGCTTAAAACTTGCACGCCTCTGAGATGGGCTGTGTTCAAATTTCATTCAAATTTAATCTCCACCAACAGCTGAAAAAAAAGCTGTGGAAATTGGTCGCTGCGCATTAAATGTGTCGTTGAGGTGTTGTAGGATGTTGCGTTTGTGAGAGTTTGAGTCTGTAAACATGTCTGCAAGTATCCGTGTGCTTACATGAACCAAATTTGCTCACTTAATAATTAATTGGATAATTAAACCACCCTTCAAATTCTAACTGGATTCCTCAAATGAAAGTATACTACAGCTTTTTTCAGATCTAACTTATCAATGTCAATAGGAATTTTTGTTTGTCTTTGTTTGGTTTCATTCATCTGGGTTTGTTTAGATTTACTTGGTTTTGTTTAGCTTCATTTGGTTCCTTTTGTATTTTTTCTATTAATTAATTTGTTTGTTTTATTTGTTTTTGAGTTGGTGTATTAATTCTTACAGGTGTTCTATAAGAAAAACAATCTTTGTGCAAAATTTGAAATCTGCTGTTTTATAAATTGAAGCCTGTGAAAGCCTTTGTTTTAAACAATTCGGTCATTGATTTTCATTTGTTTTGGTTTTTGTTTAGTAAAGGTGTCCTAGCAGTGTAACCACAAGGTTTTTAATGTATTGTTTTGGAATTTGAACCTATGTAAGCAGAACCTATGTATGTTTCAACCTTTATAAATTTGAATTTTATTGAATTGAAATTAATTGAAATAAAATCAAATTAATGCAATTTAATTTAATTATAATTAAATATATAATATAATATAATATAATATAATATAATATAATATAATATATGGAACTGAATTTAATTGATTGGAATTGAACTGAATTATAATAAAATATTTAATATATTGAATTGAATTGAATTAAATTAAATTGGAGTGGAGTGGAATGGAATTGAATTAAATATAATTGTAATAAAATATATAATATATCAAATTGAATTGAATTATAATAAAATATATAATATATTAAATTAAATTAAATTATAATACAATATATTAAATTAAATTAAATTATATAATATATTAAATTAATTAACTTAAAATTAGTTGAAATAAATACAATAAAAAAATGTATGAATTAATGAATTACTTATTTTCTAAAGTAAAAACATGCTTCCAAATCTTTTTGTGAAATGTTGTAATTGTGCTAGATTTCTTCAAAACTAAATCAAAGCTTCTTGATTTTACATTAAATCTAATGTGATGATATTTATATATTAGGAGCTGCTACGGTATCCAAACACTTCTTGGAACTGCTGTGTGTTTGTGTGTGTGTGAGTGCCTCTGTATTGGAAAGAAGCCAGATTGTATTGTGACCTGGCCTGTTCTGCAGGCAGGACGCGCTGTGCAGTACATAATTATCAGGCAAGTGAGCAGAGATCCCTGCGGCATTTTGACCTCACACTGGCGTGACGAGACAGAGAGAGGGACACAGCCCTGATTTTAACCCATCCTTCACCTCCCCACTCGTGCTGAAATGCCCAAGGTGAACAGAGGCTAACTATGCAGTCATTCTCTCCATCCTCGCTCCCGAGGTCAGAACAGCCTGTAGGCCTGGAGCTCAAATCAAGTCCCTCTGAAAAGGGCGAATGCAGCTGTTCTTAACTGGGGCTGCTCTTGGGGAGGTGGGACAACAAAGGAAAGGTGCACTGGTTCCCTCAAGGAGTCATTAGATTGTGCTGAAAGCAGGACGGGACTGCTCTCTCCAAAGACCCCTCTGAACATGCATCATTTAAGAGCAGTCGAGGTCTAACCTCCATCATGCCGTCCCATTGTGAGCTTCCCTTCACCTGCGTTTTCACAGTGCTGCAATCCTGATCAAGTGCAGATTCTTGCTTGCATCCATCTTTGATACCCTCAGCCAAAGTTTGCTCGGGAAGCGATAGGTGTAGAAAGTAATCGCTCACTGAATTGAGGACATGTTGAAAATAGAACACTAACTTGCTGAACACTGCAAGTATACAGTGCATACTGCTCATTTTCTTTAAAACAATATATGAAATAATAGGCATTATGCAGCAACAAATGTTTTAAATTGTAGGATATGACTTTGTCATGTGAAGAGTGTTGTATGGGAGTTGGGTAATTTTTTACTGTATTTATATTTATAATATATTTTATATACTTAATGTATTTTGTTCTTAACAAATATTATAATTTTCTTATTCTCTTATTGGAACCAGCTTGAATTTTTCCTTTTTATATATTTTTGGGATTTTATTGTTTTTAATACATTTTTATATGTATTCGTTTTTCCTACTCCTATAACGCAAGAGACAATGCTTTCTTGCAGTTTCATTGCCTATTGTTCAGAAGTGCGCAAGTGAATAGTTTCTTAAAGCCTTAAAGAGTTTCTTAAACTTAAAGACTTTTTCAGACAGCTGATGAGGTTTGTATGGTGGCCGAGAGAGCTCAACGCGCTGCAAATTTCAGAAAACACATGCAAACAGAAAAAAACGACAACACATTAAGAAATCATTTTCATCAGTTTGACAACACAGGCGCTGCAAACACAGAAACGGGCTGCAAAAAGCACGGACCACAACGGAAATGTTTCAGGGGGACCTCAAAAAGTGACAAACCTATCTGAGAGTAACTCTAGTGCTGCGTCCGAAATCGCATACTGCTTAAGTAGGTACTACATTTAAAATTGAACGTACTACCCGACTGTTAAAACAGTACGTTCAATATAGTATGAATGGGGGTAGTATGAATGAAATTCGGACGTACTACATCCGCCATATTGATGTTGTCACGTGACAATTTAATCATTCAATAAGTCATCCGTTTATTTAGATTGTGTCAGACACGTGTAATTTAATCACTATAAACTATGTTTTTTTTTTCCTGAGGTACGTACACTTGAAATGAGCTGCGTCTCAACTTTCCGCCATTTTTCGAATATGACGCCTCCTCT
>JAUMHG010000055.1:17001132-17024309 GCA_032359395.1 Enteromius anoplus
ATTTATATATTAAAATACATAAATAGTCTTTTTTCTGCGTTTTGCTTATGTGGTGATTATGCATGCAGGGTGAAACAGGCCTTAGCCTTTAATAGTTCAGAGTTATTGGAAGAGATCACATTACGGTTACCTTTCTCACTGATTAAGCAAATACAATATCTCTTGTAATATATTCAGGAAATTTGAGACGTGGGGGCTAAATCAATGTTCATGGAAGCAAGCCGGAAAGCCTTTCTCATAGATTTCTTGGTGAAGGGGTCAAAAGAGTCAGCCCTCCTGCCATCTGACTGATGAAGTTTAGTTAATAATGTCTGAATGTCAAATATCTGTAATACCTCAAGCATATAGCAATAAAAGACACCAAAATAAAAATGGAAATGGTTCGGAGCACCCGTGGGATAAAAGCTCATATTAATTAAGAGATAAAAGATCAGAGAGAGGCCAAGAGTGTTCTCACACTGCAAAAAAAAACAACAACTTTTCATTAATTGCTGTTTTCTTGTAGAAAATATCCTAAAACTCTTTAAATTGGATTAATTTACTTGAGAAGGTATGTTTCGTAAGACTTGTTTTTAGACGATGAGTATTTTTCTTCTTCGTTCTTTTAAGTATGAACCTTACACAGCAGTACATTTTTGTCTTCATGTCTGGATTCAATTTTTATTTCGTGGCATGCTGTTAGCCCCACCCATCACAGTTTAATTGGTCCAAAATCCCACTCCTCTTGACTGTATGTTCTGGTTGGCTGTTATTGTGCCTTATTGAGCAACCAAACTGTGGCAGACAGCTGCTCTTCACTGGAAACAAGTTTTTAATGCACTTACAAATGTAGTGATAGAGTACAAATAACTATAAATAGTAGCATTGCTAGACCTTGGGTGAAGGTTTTTTTTTGGGGTGCCCTAAATATAACTATTGTATGTTTGTAACATTTCTCCCAGAGTTGTGAGCACATTTGGGAGGGCGTGTTTGCACAAAGCCTTATTGTAATGGCTCAGCCGTGCTACTTTTTTTATGGGATTTTCCCCGATTCCCATTCTGCCTGCACGCTTTTCTCACCGAAAATGAATTGCTACCTAGAAGGGAACTTTTTCAGAGAAGCTCCCAGCACTGTACTTCACCACCCCCTCACACTTCTGCTGCTATCTGTCGGTCTGCCCACGGGGGGGAAAAAAAGAAAACCTATTGGAAGTCGCATTAGTGTCATTCAGTCTCTGTAAAGTCAATCAGATCACTGAATTATGCACCCAAGTTTTCTTGTATTTGTGTACTGTATATATAGTATTATTTGTTGTTATTACTACTAAATCATTTAAACTTTTTAAAATATAAGTTATAAAAAGGTGGTAGTAGTATTTCTGAATTTTTAGTTGATATTTGATCCTTTCCGATATAAAATGCAACTCTGGTTTACTTTGAAGGCTGCTTTGCATTGAGGCATGGTTCTAATGGGCTAAGCCTCCGATGTTATTTAAGTTTAGCGATGCCCCTGCTAATGAGACCACTTTGGTATGCGTTTACATGTACGTGAGTGAGGCTGAGTGCGTTTATTTACATGTCTGTTTGTGTTGGAGGGTGGCATCGGATTGATTTAAATAATAATGTGTTTCAACTGAATTGCACTAGGAGAAAAGGCATGAATAGTAATGCGAAGTGCTTGCTTTTATCCATTATGGATGGCACTGACTCCACATGATGAGCAAAACTGAAGGACTTTGGGACCATGTGACAACACTACAAGAGATCAAACAGGAAGCTGAGGAGCGCCAGCAGAAAAAAAAAAGGATCTCTCTCCTTCCCGATGGCGGCACACTGAAATATTCATCAGTGTTTGGAATGGGGTCCAAAGCTCTGTGCTGCTGGCTTCCTGTGCTACAGGACGCAGAAAAGCACAGGCACGCATGCCATGGCAACGAGTCTGCCAGTTTACGTTACACATAGTCAACTGGCAACTTCAGCTGACATACATTTGCGTAATTAGTCAGAATTGAGTTGGAGAACACTACTTGTGCTGCAGGTGTGTGTAGGAGTGTGTGTGTTTGTGTGTGTGTGTGTGCGTGCGCTTGGGTAAACAGAAAGGGCACAAACCTCTGTAATACACCCACAGTAAATAGATGGTTTTATTAGGAGACAGAAAAGCAGCAGCCCACACTTGCTTATCACAGTGCGCTCGCCCCTAAGCCAGTACATACACAGAACATGTTCTCGTTTAATGCTCTGCCAAGTTCTCCAGCGCTCAGTGCTGCCCTGGCTGCCGTACAGTCATGTGTGGGTTCAATGTGTGCGTTTACCTCACACTCTCACATAATGGTGTTCGGCGGCCGTTTAGCTGGTGGGATGCAGAGTATTTTCAAAAAGGAGCTTCAAACTCTTCACTAAGCAGCTAAGGACGTGGAGAGCGCACTCTTATCTGTCATTTACAATTCCGCTTTTTCGCAGAGTGTGCAGTGTTGAACACCTGAGCAAAAATCATATTTAAATCATCGTTATGGATCCATTTTGTAAAAGCAAAAGAAAGTTCTAAAAGTAGACAAGGAGAACCCAAATGCAATCTGATCTCATGACAAAAACGTACCCTTGGAATTTTTTTTTTTGCAAAATATGTTCGATAAGTACATATCACTGCAGTTCCCAACATAAATCAATGCTGGAGGCTGTAAAACTGTGAGCACTCTTCTAGTTATGATTACAGCATGATTACATGTTTGACTTTCTGGATGTTACAAGCTTGCTCGGAAGCTCTGCTGGCACAGGATTGAAACATGACATGACTCGAAAAGCAAGCTAAAACGGCCTACTTGTGATTGTGTTTTTATATCAAACTTGCTTTTGTTCATACTATGAGGTAGGTTCATGTGCAGATGGTACAAAGATCATCTCTGAGGATCGCAGAAAGAGTTGTTTTGCAAATTGCTAAACAATCTCTAAAGAGTTTGGACTCCACTCTCCACAGACATACAGATAGTGTACAAATAGAGGAAATTCAAGACCACTGTTGCCCTTCCCAGGAGTAGTCGGCCAACAAAGATCACTCCAATAGCAAGATGTATAATAGTCTGCCAAGGCTGCAAAGGAACTCAGTGTAACTTCTAAGCAACTGAAGGCCAGTGTCACATTGGTTAATGTTAATGTTCATGAGTCCACCATCAGGAGAACACTAAACAACCACGGATTGCATGGTAGAGTTGCAATACAGCCACTACTATTTAAAACTACTTTGCTGCCAGTCTGCTAAAGTTCATGTGGACAAAACCATAGTGCTGCTAGAGAAATGTTTTGTGGACGGCTGAGAGTTTTTAAATGAGAAGTGTTATGCTGGCAGAAAAGGGAACACTGTGTCCCAGAACCTTATCCCATCTGTGAAACAGGGTGGTGATAGTATCATTGCTTGGGCCTCTTTTTCTGGGCCAGCATGGCATTCCATCATTGATGGAGCAATAAATTCTAAAGGAAAATGTCAGAATATCTGTCCGTGTGTCACAATAGAAAATGGGTTATGAATGCAGCAAGATAACAACCCCGGGCATAGTTAATGTTTTGGAAAAGACCTTATTCTAATTGAAATGTAGTGGAAAGACCTGAAGCAAGCAGTTCATAAGAGGAACATAACAAGGCTAAAAGTGCTTCTGTACTGTGAAACGGGCTAAAACTCTCACACCACACTCTGCAGGACTGATCAGCAGGAAGTTATTAGAAACTTTACCTGTAGTTACTGCTTCAAAATGAGGTCAAAGCAGATACTGAAAGCAAAGTTTCACATGCTTGTTGTATAGATGTCTAGATATAGGCAAAATATATTTATGTAGATATACGTACTGTAGGTGTAGAAATAGGTATGAGTGTGTATAGTTGGATAAGTATAATGACTATGAATTAGAGAAGTAGGGATGGATAGGTAGAGATGGCTATAGATAGATCCATCTATCAAACTGTCTGACTATCCTTCTTGGTTTTAAGTTTTTATAAAAGTATGATCAGTTTGTGTGGGTATCCACTCAATGACTTTGGTCCTGGTAGCACCGAGCTTTTCCAGTTGAACACAGCTGATGGACTGTGTGACTCTCACCATGTGCACAGAAAATGCTGAGAGACTGACATGTTGTATTTTCCCGCTAAGAGACTAGAGCGGTGGGGGCAGGCATCATAATTGCTCCTTTTATCTTAGCAAAAGTGTTACTCAGAGAAAAAGGAGTATAATGAATCCGCTAATTGTGGTGATATATGTAATTAGAGACTCTTGGGCTAATTGTAGTCGAGTCAGAATGTTAATGAAGATTGAAGACTGCAGCTGTAGAAAATGAGCCGTTACTGTAGCTTGTAATGTTGCCAGTGCTCTAATATCTCATCCATACTGTTCAATGGCAGTGATGCATTTGGGCTTTCATCTCCAGTCGTCTGTAAAATGTCCTGACATGCTCAGGCAAAAGAGCAAAGCACTATAGGAAGTATACCATTTTATTCCCACCATAGATACTGTAACCTTACTTTTACTGCATTCAGGTCATTTTTTTCTCTCCTGGTTACCATGGATGGGTTAAGTTTCAAACCACTGATCTGTTTAGCTTGTTCTCTCTGGAGATGATCGGATATCAGTTTGAAGTATACGTAAGGGTTCGATGAAGCATGCGAGTAATTAATTAAAAGTTTTCAGTTTAAATCTTATTATCAATTTAAAATTTCATTCATATTTTTGTCATTTTGTCATTTAAAATCATATCTATTTCTTTTTTTATCAAATCAAATCAATTCAAATCAACTCTACTTTGAATACTAATTATAGTTTTAAATACTTACTGTTATATTTATTGATTTATTCCTTATTTTTGAAATTTATACTTGGTTTTGCAAATAACAATAATTTACTTGTCCTCCTAATGACTCCGAAATTTGTACAATTAGCTCCAACAGATGGCATGTGTCCGGTTGTCCACGTACCTCAGCCGACATCAGCAGGCGCCTAGAAATGATTAGCCATGTGATACGTGCTATAAAACATGAGGGAATGAAATGGGAGTGAGTACTAGTGTATAAACCAGTGAGCGCGTTACTAGGTCACTCTGTGTCATGTCATGGAAGTTTTCCCCAGCTGTTAGAGGTGGATGACCGCTGTAAGAGAATATTACCTCGTAACCAGAGGATCCAGCAGCAGTGATATCAATTGGTGCCCTTTAAATAATTGATGGGAACCTCGTGCTGCAATGTGCAGAGCGGATGGCCATGGTCAGATAGCCACGGTTTCGCATAAGTCATTTGACCTGCAGATTTGACAGTTTAGCTACTGTGAAAATGGATTGCAATCATCCAGACGTTTCCGTAAAGCGTTACAGATTTGGTGTTGTCATTGGATAACGTATTGCATGTGTTTTCTAAACAATGGCAAGTAATTGCATTCTATTCTCAGCCAGTGATTACAATATAAACAGACAGTAGATGGTGAAGCTCGGTGGAAAAAAAACTATTTTCTCTCATTTAAAGTACAATGCTATCTCGAGTGGTACTGAAAAGCAATTTGCATACAGTAAGGAAACCGTAGGTTAATTTAAAGTGGATGCCCTGCTGTTTGTATAAGAGAGGGAATGAATGGTAATTGTATATATTTACACTGACACAAACGTTTTCCAGTGGACCGTTTCTCTAGTGACAGCTCCTGCTGGCGACTGCAGCTACAAAGAAGCGTTTCCACACAAGGCTCCGTTTAAGTTAAATTGTCGTTTTTGTTTTTAGGTTTCCACTTTTCCAAAGGACTCTCACTGTTAGCATTACTTAAGTAAATGCTGGTCGTCCTGAAGTGTTTCTATAACCACAAACTTTGTTCTTTTCTGAAATTCAGGCTTTTTTGTGGCTTTTACTTTGTGACTGAATTTGTGAATGATAGAGAAGCTTTGCGACTGGTGCAATTGATACTGTTAGGTCACATGAGAGTGAAAACATGGCAAATGAATTGCGTCAGAATTTCATTCATGCAACACACATTCGTACTATACAGAACATACTTTTTTAGGGCCACAAAACAAGTTTGAAACCAAATGAAGTACCCTACTAATTACTTTTTATTTCAGGGCAGCATACTGTATGTGAGTGTATGTTAACCTTTAGCAGATTAATTCTATTCTAAATCTATTTTATCCCAATAGATAATTGCATCTCTATGCTAACTTTTTTTATCTGTTATTTAACTGCATAGGCAGAAATATGCAGAAAACAATTGCCAACGAAGGGAATTAGTTTTTAAAAAAAAATCTGTTAAATGAAAATCAAATTAAAAGTTGATTACTTTCACATCATTAAAGATTAATGTAGCAATCTTAAATATTAAAAACATTAAATCCTAAGTTATTTACAATTATTAATTTATTTTTTGCATTAATTATAAATCGTTGCTTCATAAAAAAACTAAATAAACCTTGATAAAAATGTATGTAAATAAGTTTGTAAATGTAAGTAAATTAAGCAACTTCAGGAAATGTCTGAAATCGTCTAAGACGTTTATTGCCAATAAAGGGAAATTTGTAATATAAAATTTACTTTTGCAATATTACTGTTACATAATCTGAAATAATACTACATTTTATGCATAATTTGTTACTCCATCAGTCCATTTTTTAGAATAAATCATTACAAAATATGCCTGTATAAAGATTCCAATAAAGTAAATAAGTTGCTGAACAACTAATGAGTTGTTTGTTCATTTTGAAACTTTCTGTGTTGGCATATTCCTTATTTAAACAGAAATATCACTGCCTATCAAAATCAAATTTGAAAGTTTAAGAAACAGATGAAAGCAACTTTATTGCACTTTATTGTAGTAAAAAACATCCATTGCTGTACATCCAAACAAACTGCCGAACTGTGACTTCCTGTTTCCAATTGCAATTCACATGGTGATATCTGCAATTTAGGCAAGTGCATTTATTAGGACTCACCCCCAATATAGGAGTCACATTTATTTTTTATTCCATTATGCTAGATGAAAAAAATTCGACTTTTATTAGTATGCTAGCATATAAACAGCTTTACCGATTGGGATAATGCATTCAGTGTTGGATTATTTTCAATATTTTCATCAACGGCATGTAAGTGTTTATAGACATTTATGCATGTCTGCTGTCTTTCTGACATGTTTCTAAAGCGCGGTACTCTAAATCAAACCTCATTTCCCTTTCTGAAATGACAGCTACAGCCTCACATTGCAGAATAACTAGCATTATGCATGTTTTTCCTTTTCTTCCCCCTCTCCGTATCTTCTAAACTCTTTGTGTGCGGACAAGGTGACACAAGGTCACCGTCCTCCTCTGTAAGTCTTCTCACGCCTTTGCAAAGTCTGCAACTACGCAGGTAGAACAGCGATTAGCTTTTCCGAAACCTCATGTCATGAAGATCTCTTAACACTCAGTGCCGCCCAACTGGGCTATGTGGCCAGGAGCCAGATCTCAGTTCTACATAAAACCTCAGGTTAAATTCTATATACTGCTAACATTTTATTTAATTTTTTTTACCCAAACTTTGACAGTATATAAAGTAGCGGCATTTGTCTTAGCACTGATGTTGCTAATAATGGACACCCTGTGGACCACTCCGTATGTGCATTGCTGTGTGTGTCCTGTCAAAGACAGGCAGCTAGGAGAATGAGACGTACCAGCGGGATGTGGAGCAGTTGGCAGTGCTTTTCATTGGCTCACTGTGTTAGATTAGGCTGCACACATGCCGGTGACCTCTCGATGGGCACCTGTATGGTGAGGTTATTGGCCGGCGGACTCCTGATGCGTCTGCCACCCCTCTCTTTTTGGACATGCAGTGGAGGAGGGCCAGGAGATATTTAAGCCTCTGTAAATGCTGGGTAATTTTACCTTGGTATGAGTGGTATGAGTTTTGAAGTGCAATGTTGAAGGAATATTTTGGGTTTGGTGCAAGTTAAACAGTCAGCAGAATATGTCACATTGATGTAGTGCAATTAAATTTACATTTGTACTGTAAATATATAGTTATTACACAATATTACCACTGTTTTCACATATCAAAACCCAAAACAATATTACACAACAACTAAAAAAAATACAATTAAAATACTATATCTATTCACACATTATATAAACTATATTAACCAGAATGTAAGACTGTAAGACACTTGAATAACCTATAAACAATTCCATTTACTAAAATACTTTCCCCAAAACATCAATTTTTTTTCCCCCAATTTCAGAAAAGACATGGTGTCAACTATTCACTGAGATATAGTTTATTGGATAGATATACAGAATAGGCTTGTTAGATTTCCAATGGAGCAAAATATGGCCCCTTAAATGGTATTATTTTAACTAGTATATTCAATTACCATCATATTTCTGTGGATGGAGTTATACAGTATAAATAGTACTTGCTAATTGATATGTCCCATGTCTGTCTCGTGCATCTTTGAATATAGTTTACTTGCAATAGGTTTTATGTTGCAGCCTTATGTGCTTTAAGTGACTTTTTTTACTACCTCAATCTACACTCTATACACGATAACAAAGCACAGGTTTGCAAATTTATTAAAGATAAAAAAAAACTTGAAAATTTCATTGCATATTTATTCATCTGAGACAGAATGTGGTAACATTTACAAGCAATAAGAATGCTCCGGAGCTACATTTCAACTAAGTGAAGCTAACATGTGGTGAATTCAATTGAATAGGTATGATTTGGAAAGGCACACAGGTCTAACAACTGAAAATGCATGTTAGAGCAAAGACCAAACCCTAAGTTCAAAAGAACTGCCTGTTGAGCTCAGAGACAGGATTGCTTCAAACCACACACTGGGAAGAGTTCAGAAAAAAAAATATATATATATACACTGAAGGTTAAATGGAAAGAGTCTTTCTAGAGCTGGCTGCATGGCCAAACTGAGTAATTGATGGAGAAGAGCTTTGGTTAGTGTGGTGACTAAAGCTGATGGTCACTCTAATTAAGCTTCATGATTAATGTGGAGATAGGAGACGCCTACAGAAGGACAAACATCACTGCAACACTCCACCAGTCTGTGGTTTATGCTGGTGTGGCCAAATTCAGTCCTCTACTCAGTGAAGAAACAATGAGATTCCCTGATCTGATGAACCTCAATTCCAAGCAACATGTTTGGAGGAAACCACCACATGCAGAGTACCACGCCAAACGTAAAGTGCTGGGGGCAGCTCATGCTGTGGGGCTGTTTTTTAGTGGACGGGACTGAGGGACTCCTCAGAGTAGAAGGAAAGATCAATGCACCAGGAAAAGAGGTAGCCTGAATGAAAACCCAGTCCAGGGCATTCAGAACCTCAAACTGGGGAGAAGTTCACCTTCCAACAGGCAATGACCCTAAGAAGACAGCAAGAGTGGCGTATAGACATCTCGGTGAATATCCTTGAGTGACCCTAATCAAATATTCCTCTAGAAACCTGAAAATGTGCCTCCATCCAACCTGATAGAGCTCGAGAGGTGAACAGGTGAGGTGACGAAAGGCAGATAATTGCCAAATGATGAGCAAAACCTTTCACATTACCCCCCAAAATACTTGAGGCTGTAAAGGTCCTTCAGCTAAGTAGTGAGGTAAGGGTTTGAATACTTATGCAATGTGCTTATTTCTGTTACTAAATATATTTAGTACTAATTTTAGTACAAATTTTTTTACTAAATGTGTATCTGCACATACGCACTAGATTACATTTATTTTATTTTTGCTGCATTGGATGAAAACATTTCAGCGGTCTTATCGCTGAAGTATCTTATAATGGAACTAATGCATTAAGCAGGAAACGACATGTGTATTTGCCGGATTTATCTTCATTGTTTCAGCACCTAATTTGGTAGATATGACATTGTGTGAGACCTTCTCTATTTATATCATCGTTGGAATACCCTAAGCACGTTCAGTTTTCCGGGCATCTATTTTTTACATTGTAAGAGGCACAGATGTGTCTGGTGTTTATGTCTCTGTCCTTCAGATTAGCATCTCAAACTATATTGCAGTTTCTATATTTGTGGTTGAATATGTATTATATGAATGCTAGCAACTGGAGAAAAATAGGTACTTTCTGATTTACACTGGTACAGAATAATTACCATATCATTACCAACGTATGCCATAGTAACTTTGACACTGCAAGATACTTATAAATAATGCAGTACTTCTAGCATGATACATGTCCAGAAAACGAAAAAACCTGGTAATGTCTTATTAAGTTTTATTAAGAACAATAACACAAGTAAAACGTCTGGTTTTATTGGACATCTCACATTTGCACCATGGTACATTATCCAAAAACAACTCTACGCCATTAATACTGTATATACCTTGGCCTTTAATTTTGCCCTAGAAATATATACCAGTGGGTTTTATTTATATGCAGTTACTGGCGTATCTCTTCTGCGTGTTAGCATCATTTTCATTTTCGGGTAAATAAAACACTGGAACAAGTCCAACCAGACCGTATGAAGATTTCCAGAGTTGATGCTCTCACAGCGGGAGTTCACTCCTAGATTTATGCCCTTCACAGGTAGGCTGGTTTCAGTTAACTATTTGTGGTCTAACATTGCGGAACCCGGTGCAGTGACCTTGTCGTACGGCGCTATTATCTGAGCAATAGATCTGAGTGTGTAATATTAACCTATGGCAGCAGCCTGTGGAAGAGGTAGACAGAGACAAACGTCCTCACCCAAAGGAAAAGAATTGCTTGAGTCTCCGATGAGGAGAAACGGAGGGAAAAAGAGGGAAAAGCAGAGAGAGAGGGAGGATGGATGGCCGCGACTGGGGACAGATGTGCCGAGTGATGATTTATCTGACTGTCTCAGACTGTTCCCAGGGTGCCTCGGTGTAGCAGGAGCCACGCTTGCATGGGATAAACACATTAAGCGGCCAGTTAATTAAAGGGGCTGCACGGGTGACCCGAGACCTTGAGGGTTTGATTCTGCTGGTTACGGACTAGATACAGTATGCAATCAGGCCGTGTGTGTATGTGTGAAGGATGTGTGGTGAAATGAGCTTTCTCTGTGGTACTGTAGACGGGTAATGTAGGTCAGAGCATCTTGCTTTAATGAGAAGGAGGCTTGGTCAGTGGCCATGCCCATGATGCAGTCTGGATTGGACCTAAAAAAATTTATTCATTCACAGACTCGTGGTGTTTCAGACCGTGAATCACAAAGATGATTTTTTTTTATGAGTGTGCTCTTATCAATGTTTTTTGATGTAATGCAATAAATGGGGTCCAAAATAATGAATGAATTGTCAAAGTGAATAACTCTGTATTCAAAGTCTTTGTGTGAGGAACAAACAGAAATAAGTAATGTTCACTCAACTGTAGCTTTCTGGGATAATGTTTGGTGTACCTTCATTAATAATAGTTGTTTTAATGCTGCAAAAATATCCAACCTTACATGTTGTGTGTAAAAGCACCATATTTAAACCATGCAGAAAACGCGGTCTAATGTTTAATAACTATTAAGATATTAACTACTTTTATAATACTTTAATAGTTCCTTTTTGTAGCAGTGTTTTGTTTATTGGCTAATATTATAGTTTTTTTTATTCAAAAACCTCCGTTGTCAAGCACAATGTTCAAAGCTACCCATATATGCAAAAACAAATCTGTAATTTGTACAAATTTGCTCCTTTTCAGACTTGTTTTATTAATAGGCACTGGGACAATTATTTTTGGGATTCCACCTTTTTCAAGAACTGCGTGTTCTTTATTGAAATCGTTGTCATTGAGAGAGAAATCATTAAACGGTTATCATTACTTTTTTAAAATCAGTAATAATTTATTATTTGAATGTCTTTAAATCATCCTGTGGTTCCCTTGTTTTCTGTGGGCCCTATTTAAGAACCACTTGTATATGACACAGTGCATATATTTTTGCTCATCTTATGTTTTGAATTAATAATACTTTAGTACTTTTTTTTTTTTTTTTGACCGAACTGATATTGGTGCATCCCTACTTTTTTAAAAGCCCTGATCCTCCGTTTTTATTGTACTGGAAAAGGTACGTTCTAAAGTAAAGTATCTTCTAAAAAATCTCTTTGTGATCCATGGAGGAAAATAATGATATGGGTTTGGAACGACCCATTGGTTAGCAATCTCTTTTAAACACTAACCCAAAATGAAATGAGCCGCTGCTAAAGAGAACAACAATTTAAAGAGCGGCAATTTTTACGCTTCTCCTGTCACGCACATTTGCTGACTGATGTTTGTATACAGTGAAGTTAATTGGCTAGATGACAGCAAATTGCCTAATTAGCATTTAGTCATCTTTCATTGAGCATTTGGACCTTCTTTGATTACAAACTACAATAACAGTTGTCACACTAGCCTGTTGTGTGACTCCACTGCGTGACCTTGTTCGTTCAAGTTGCCCGAGGCAGGAATCCTGGCCCGAGGCCTTCAGTGGCACCAATCTTTTGTCTGCAGGTCAGTCCAGTTGCTGTCCGGTAAGGTCAAGGGGTAGAACGATGTGACCTCATTATGGTTTCCAGTGCCGACAACTTTTGAACCCCATGCTTTCTGATGTCTACAGACATCTGGGCATGCGGTTTTGGGCTGGTGACAGCCAATCAGGAGCCAGAGGGCAGGATTGATGTAGACAGTGTTACAGTACGTGTAGCTCTTTCCTTGAACTGTGAGGTCAGTGAATAAAGAAGTTAACACTTCTGTGCGTTGACGTTTTAATCCAGTTGTAAAGTAGCCAATATAGTCATTCATATCACTGTATTAGTCTTCGTAATATATTGTAGGTGAAATGTTAGTTTGGGTTGGATTTATGCTTTAAGCATTTGTGCTTTAAGCAGCATGCCACTGACTGGCGTGAGAAGTTTCCCAGATGGTGTGTGTGCTCTGCTTTAATCTACTCTGCCCATCCACTCGCTTAAGACCTGGAATACAATACATCCGGAGCTTTGAGAAAATCTCTAGTAATTTGAACTGAATCTGGATTCATAAAGTGTGGTCTTTGCAGTATGTCACTCATCTCCATTTTTAGTACCGAGTGCTCTGCGAAGTGCCCTAAAGGGTTACGCTCCAGGCCTCCAGTCAGTTGAGAAGAGAACCAATCTCACAAAAAGGGCACAACAGATCCGCCTGTGAAATCTCTAAGAGCCATGACTGATTATGACCTGCTTTAAGATATGAAAGCATTTTCAAAAACCTTCACGTTCTTGCATGCACACGTGTACACATGTATTTCCACACGTTTTCTTAGCTATGCCATCATTGCACGAAGGCTTGCTAGAATTGCTAATGCATAAATTAGGAGGTAAATGTGAATTTAAACTTAGAACAAATATACAAAGAATCTTTTTTTACGTAATTTTAATAATATTAAAATAAAATATTATTATTTTAATTTACAATGTTACAAAACTCTCTCTTTTTTTTTTTATATTACGATTTTTTAGTTTTTAACTTTCTATTTAGAAAATCCTGAAAGGGTTCAGTTTTCAGAAAAATATTAAGCGGCATAACAAGAAATAACAAGATCATGTGACACTGAAGATGTTGTAATGACTAGCATGTAATGTAGCTAGTAATGAAAAGCATGTTATTACTTTTATTATTATTCCATATTATTCCATATTTTTTTTGTATATTAAGATGTACCTGGATGTTTTGTCATATTTGCTTACTCGTGAGGAACATTTTGTCTCCAAAGTATAGCTAAGCAGGGAAGATAAGAGGAGAAGAGAAATTAGACTCCACGCTAAATATAACATTCATTATGTTTCATACCACATAAAAAATGTGACATTTGCATAATGACGTTAGCACAAGTTGTTAACTTTGATGAGCTCTTAATTGAGATACTGTAATGTCCCTCTTAAAAGTGGCATTGGAACCCATTCTGGGTACGAGAAAACAGTACATGTTGCTGTATTTTAAAAAGACATTATTTTAATATGTACTTTGGTGCTGTACAAAGAAATGTGGCTCATTAATTTCTTTTTGATATCCCTCCTGTCTCGTGGCCAGCGTAGCAAAGACTCACCCCTTGCTGGTCCATCTCTCCACACCTATTTACCATTTGTATATTTTTGGTTGTGTTTTAACCTTTCAGAGCTCTAAATCATCAGCACATTACAATCAAGGAAAGCTTGTACACGAGCTCGTTCTCACGTACCTCTAATTACACACATGTGTCCTTTTTTTGGCTCGCAATAGTGTGCTTCATTCACTCTTCCCGCAAACTATTCATAGAACCAGATCGCCATCCAGTGGCCATCAGCGGAGCGGTTTTCTAGTTCGTCCTGAAGTAATCTGTGTAGAATGGATCAGAGGGTGACAAAACCATCCATACTGAGCCTGAAGACGTCAAACAAAGCAGAGAGTGAAATGTTGGAGCTCCATTTTGGCCAGAGTGAGCTGAAGCTCTGCTCTTGACTGTCAGGCATCTCTTTATGTGTGTGGGGACTGTTAGATGTTTGGAGGGTTGAATAGTTGCATTGTGTGCCACTCAGAACAGGGTGAACGTTAAGCTGCGTTTGAGAGGCTGCCAGGCAGCTGTCAGCTTTAGCGCTAACTATCTCTCTCTCTCTCTCTCTCTCTCTCTCTCTCAGCTTCTCTCCCTATACCCCCAGTAAACAACTGGAACAAATCCTGTTTTATTAAAGTTTTGCATTGTGCCAGTGCTGTGGGTGAGCCGTGTTGATTTAAACCATAAGCACTTCTAACGTTTTTTTTTGCACTGAATATAGTCATTTAGTTACATGCAGTTTTACATCCTCTGACCTTTAGTAACAACCTTTTTTGTTGCTGTATCTTTAAATGACCACTGCTCTGGTTGTGAACTACGCCGGTACTTGAAGGTTAGCCAATTGTTCATCAGAGCGATCTAAGCTGCTGAATCCCGAGTAGGAATTGATATGTAAATGTTAATGCATTCATGATCTTGAAGTCACAACCATAATCATACCAATTTTTTGTGGCTCTGTTCCAATCCTTTTTTTCCTACTGTGTGCATAGCCAGCATCCCAACCAATTTGGAACCTCATTAGAGAAAGATTTAAGAAGCTCATCATTAGTAGAGTTAGCGTGTTGACTACTTTGCAGTTAAATATTCCATTTAAAATGTACTGTTGTATTAGATTTAACAATATTTTTTTATTTAGTTAATTTCTTATTGCTGTAATGTACCATTATTTTATCTCTGTGTGAGAAGAAAGCAAAGTGAAATACAATGACATTAGAAATGTTAAATATTTGATCCAAAACTGGAAGGCATAGTTAATTCACGCTTTCATGTGTGTATTTATGCGTGTTAAAGTATCTTAAGGTTAGCTTAGCAACATTCTGTCATACTAGGGTGACAATACAGTACATCCTCCCTGGGATTTTTACGTTTTATAACATGTTCAGTTTTGCCTTTTTTCTGTTATTTTTGTACTTTAAGGTACTGGAAAGTAGTTTGACCAATAGCATGCAGGAATGGCAAATTATCAACCAATCATGTCTTGCAAGAAGATTAGATCATCAGAGAACACTTGAAGCAATGTAAATACATGTGCATAGAGTGTATGAGAACTGCAGGGAGCATGTCAGTAGAAAAACAAAGCCAAAACCCAGACATTTCAGGGAGTTTAAAAGATCCAGCCAGTAAATTTCCAGGAAAAAGAGGATATATGGCAACCCTGTAGCAATACCGTATTGCTTAAAGTCAGTACAGATCTTTTCTTCTGTATACCTGTGCTGTGTTGTCTTGTATACACGCACATCCAAGTAAAGCAGATTATTTAAAAAGAGAGTAATGAATGATTCGGGTCTATCCAATAGCTGTTGATTGGATGGAGGGAGATTTGAATTGTACTGTACTTGTAGGTGTTTGTAAGAAAGGCCCAAGGTTCAAACCAAATGAATGTCTGACATGCATCACCAGAGAAAAATAGGTTGTTTGTCTGACATTTGATTAAAATTACATGGTCAAATTTCTATTTAATGAAAAATGCAAGGATGAAAAAGATTGTTAAAATGAATTTGAAACAATTACAAATATTAACCCCTAACCTAAACTCTAAACTGAAACGTGATCCATCTATGATTTTTCTGAAGTCTGAATGTTTTTGACAGCTGATTGTGTGATTGAGTTGACCAACGAATTTGTTTAATGAATTAACTTGACGGCAGAAGATCTCCCTGCTTATATTTAGTGGGACTGCTCAATATTTTGCATGCATATTCTTTGATTAGTAATAATATCTCCATCACCTGTGTTCATTTTAAGTCAAGCAGTGCATTCCAGCCTTGCTGACTATGTTTGGATCAAATTTAGAGCTTTACAGATAATGTTCTATATATTACTGCTGATATTTCAGTGCTTTAAGACTGTCTTGTAATCTGAAGGCTGTCAGTTCAGTTTGAACGCAAACTCTGTTTTGTGTGTGTGGTTCATGAACTAAAGCAGTGCTGTTATCATCACTGGGCCTGGAGCAAGTCACTTCTCCTCAGGTTGCTCCAGGGTGACTGTGAACCTTCCAGTCACTTTAGATAAGAAGGTGTCTGCTAAAACACTTAACTGTATTGGACACAACGAGATCTTATTTGACTGTAATTCCGAGAAGAGCACATTCGGAGCACATATCGGAACTAAATCATCTGCTCTCCTTGTCAAAAACCGCACTGCCCCAAAGGTGTGCTCACAGCGCAGCTCAAATGTTCTCTGGGAAGAAAACATCTGCAGAAGGGGGGAAAGCCGACATTTCGGAATTAATCTTAATTACGGAATTAATTAGCTATGTTTGCCTGCTGCTGGTAGACAGTTGAGGTAATTGCAAGTGTCTGGCAATTATGAACGTTGAGATGGGAAAGGTTAGCATCTTGTATCCTGGTTTGACCGAGAGGCTGATCAAAGGCGTGTGTTGGGAATGTCTCACTCTTGCCGGCTTTTCATCAGTCAAAGGCCAGACATCAGTCGCATCAGTTCCAGATAGAGAGGGTGCCATGGCAACCGCTGGGATGCTGTGAGATGATGCTTTATTCTGTGCTTGTGTGTGTATGTCCATATCAGCTGCATTATTTCTAGTTATATAAGGGGCTTTGTGTGTACCAATGTGTGATCTTGTATCCCTCAAAACATGCTGTAGAATCCTTTTGGACATTCTATCTATCCTAATAGTAATTTCTTTATAATAAAAAGCTTATTTCCTAACAGTACGGTTAGGATCCCCAATAGGGTAAAAGCCCTTGTTGGATATCAAAATGAATATAAAGGTTTTAAATCTGCAGCAGCTCCCAGAGCAATATCCTTTGACTGTCTCATGACGGGGCCTTGCTGTACTGTTCAAGTACCAGCAGGGTTCTGATAAAGATTGCACAATATTATAAGACTATAAGAATGAAACAGTAAGGATTGAAAAATCTTGTAGGAATTGCTGTGTTATCCAGTAGGATTTCGTTGAATTCTTACTTGATTCCTTTGAAATTGGTCCCAATTATTTTTTTTCAGTATTTGTTTTCTTTTCATTTTATTTCATTTTATTCCTTGCCATGATAATCAACTATAGATTCAACATTTTTGAATGAGTTTTATTTATTTTATCATGATAATCAACTATATTGCATTTGTTTACTTTTTCGCTTTTATTTACTTATTCTTAAATATAAAATGGAGTTATATATAATAAAACAGCGACATAATTGCTGAAATATTATGACAACTTAAAACAACTATTTTATTAACCGTTAAAATGAACTGTTCATTTTAATTATATTTTGAAGTGTAATTTCTTCCAAATGGAAAAAGCTAAATGTATTTAAATTTTTGTAGGTGTATGCGTAAAAATTTATTGTTTTGAAAAAAATCTAATATATTAATATTTATGATAAAACCAATACACACTAAACAAAACTGATGCTAAATGACACTAAAATCAGTTCACTGTCTTGTAAGCATCCTTAAAGGTGTTATACAGCACCTTTATCAAATAGTGCTCTGTAGAATTATAAAAGGAACCCCATTTTTATTTGTGTGTAACTGGTATTTATTATGGTTCTAATAGTATTTTTCCTCAGTGGTTGTGTGTCTTTTCATATACTTTTGTTTTCAAGAGACATTTGTGTACATCTGTAATGTATAATCTGATGTGTTGCTCTGACTGTCTGTCCGTGTCTATATGACAGTTGAGTGTGAATGGGCAGCACACACAAGCGCTTGTTCTGCTCCAGAATGACTCACAGTGACACCAGTGGTGGAGCACAGGATCAATTGGCACAAAAGAGACTTCATTTCATCAGGCATCACTAGAAGAGCAACCTGTAGCCATGGAGACAAGACACTGGCTGGTGGCTGTCATGTCCTGTAGTGCTGGTTTCACGGGTATATCGCATTGCATCTGAGCACTCCCCAAGCATGTACAGGCAGGTCTCTTCAATGGTGTATTTATACAAACACACTTGCAAAATATTGTCGGTAGGTTAACTGTAATGAGTGATAAGTGCTACACTGCGCAAGGTTGTATTGCTAGCTGCTCGTTGCGCAGATTTTTTAAGTACACCAATTACACAAAAGCCACTTCATTTCCAGGTCTGTTAGTGTAAAAAAAAAATGCAGAAAAAAGACTACATGCAAGTATAATAAAGAAAACAGGCCATACTCTTTTGATTCTGGTACATTCTGCTCTTAAACCTAGTGAGCTGCCTATACACAGAAAGTTTTAAGTTCAATTGTGTGTTTTTAGTTTTATCCAATTGCATTTGGTATATCTCATGGCTGCTCATTAACAGAAGCTTTGTTGAATCATTAACAGTTGCTGCTGTTATAAGAAATTGCAAACTCATTGAAAACAAATTATTTCTGGATGCTCTATCATGCTTGTCACTGTAAACATCCCTTTATGTTGCAAATGAACCTTATTTTGCAGAGAGTGTGATTCCAAATGCACTGCAATAAGTACGCTCTCAGAAAAGGTACAAAAGCTGTCCTTAGTGCATTACCATTTAAAAGGTACGGTAAGACTTTTTCTAATTACTGCACACTATGAATCATTAGTTAAGCATTAGTTAATAGTCAGTTCATCCTTTATAAAGCATTGTTCCAACATTAATAGTCTTAGTTTATAAATGCCTTGTTCTTGATTCATAGCATATCTATTGCAAAGCAGATTTAAAAGCTCATTTATCTTCCTAACAGAACAAATAAACAAACAACACAGAGGGATACAGAACTATTAATTTTTAAGATGCATAAAAATATGAAACACTTGATTTTCTTTTTTTATGAAACTGCAGAGGTTTGTTTTCCATCCATCAAGTGTACAGTTGTACATTTTTTGCATCTTAAAAAATATTTCTGTGTCCTGTATCCCTCTGTGTTGATTTTGTTTAACTTTTCTGTGGAAGATAAAGGAGTCTCTTCATCTGCTTTGTAAATGCTTTCTAACGTATAAATAGTCCTCACAGAAGAGCTCACAAAAACAGACGGCTGGCAACTACAAAATGTTTTATAACTACCTGATTTAATCCTGAATTACAGCAGGGATATATTTTAATAAAACCTTTATTAACACAATGAGCAACTATTATCACATGTCAAATAATACAATTTATTAATGTACATCTAAATAATTTACTAATCATTCACTAAATTATATTAGTAAACCCTGACAACTTCTTAACTGGTTTGTAAACAATTAAAAAAAGAATTTAGTAATGATAAATTGATAATTAATAAAGTATGAAAATATAATTATTAAACATTATTTATATATATATATATATAAAATAATGTTGGAACAATGGTTTATAAAGGAGGAATCAAGTATTTAATAATGCTTAACTAATGATTTATAGTGTGCAGTTGTTATATATATTACAAGTGTTATCTTTACGCTTAATATGTACATTTTAAATACTGATATGCATTTTTTTAGGAATAAACAAGGTACAAAAATGTACTGCCTCAGTGACAGCGTTTGTACCTTGTTTTCTAAGAAGGTAATTGTAAGTTATAAATATAGTTCTTAAGCTTCGCACAGTAGTTTTGTTAGTACAATGAAAAGCATTTTGTAGAAACAATTTTCACTCAGAAATTGCTAGTGCTTTACAGAAATTCCAATTCCAATAACTTTCCAAAAAAGGTATTTTTACAGTGCAAGGTTGTAGTTTTTTTATTTCTGATGTCTGTCAAAATGATTTTACTTTTTAATTGCGATGAATTGCATCCAAAACAAATGTTTGTGTTTACATAATATTTGTGTACTATGTATATTTATTATGTGTATATATATATAAACACACACACACACTGTATATATTTAGAAAATATTTACATGTAATATAAAATAACAATATTAATATATAAATGTATAAGTATATTTAATATATAAACATAAAATATTTTTATTAAATATATACATGCATGTTTGGATTTATACATAATAAATATGCAGGGTAAACACACACATTGTGTAAACAAAAACATTTATTTTGCATGTGATTAATCGGGATTAATTGTTTGATAGCACTCATTTTTATGCTGTTTAGGTTTTGAAACGGGGTCAAAAAATACATTACATCGTACCCAATGGAAAAATGGACTAATGTTAGTTTGTTGACTCCTTCTTTGCCTATATACAGGATAATAGTGTTTTTATTACAAGAACAATCCTGAATTACAGTTGTTCCAGAAGTGTTCATAAAATGTTTGTCTTTGATCTCAGCAGAATTTTTTTTTGATGAATATGCAGTGGGAGTAAAAGAGACTTACCAAGCTTGCTCATAAAGTATGTATATATGAGTGTGTATAGAGGATTAGACTTTAATGACAGACATTACAGGCTCTCTCGGGCTTATCATCTGACCTCTTCTTAGTAGAAGAGTGTGTGTTCACTGCAGATTACTGGAGCTTTTGAAATGCTAGATCTGCCTTTATGTCCGTCGTTCCCTCCTCCTCATCCCCCATACGTCCCTTTAACACATTTTCTGTAATCCATGGCACCTGACCCACGCCGAGTCTCAGTGAGACTGTTGACATTTCAGATCAGGATTAGAGCGCTGCTTTAAAGATTACCCAGGTTGATGTTTGTTTGCTTTGCTCCTGGCGAGACAGAAGTGGGTTAGATGTAAGCAACCCGTTTCATCTTGGTGTACTCCATCCAGTGGGTACGCTGGCATTCTCCGGGCCCGTCTGTGAGGGGCACAGTTCAAATGAAAGATTAAAGCATGCGGTAAAACCGTCAGATAAGGCTTTGCAAGCTTCTGTCCTGAATGTGGAGATGGCTCATGTTTGGTTCGGTAATGTCTGAATTCTTCCACTGAATCATGAACCCTCTGCTGATAAATAATGGCTTGAGTCTTCTGTACCACAACAACAGCAATTGTCGTTATCGTTTCAACACCTCTACAGTAACTAAACCACTTAAAATGCTATATATTTATGTGATGGCAAAGCTCAATTTTCAGCATCATTACTCCAGTCTTCAGTGTCACATGATTCTAATATGCTGATTTGTTGCTCAAGAAACATTTCTTTTCAATGTTGAAAATGTCTTTTTTGTTTGTTTGTTTTTAAATCCAAGAATGCGTTTATTTTTTTTTCAGGATTCTTAGGCTAGAAGGTTCAAAAGAACATAATTTTCTTAAAGGGTTAGTTTACCCCCCAATTTTTTTTTTTTTTTTTTAAATTTTTTTTTACTCAGCCAAATGTCGTTCTAAATCCATAAGACCTTCGTTCATCTTCGGAACACAAGTTTAGATATTTTTGATGATACAACTGAAATGATCCCAGGTCCAGAAACGTCAAACATTGGTAAAACAGTCCATGTGACATCAGTAGCTCAACCTCACTTTTGCGATGCTACAAGAATACTTTTTAGCGCAAATAAAACAAAAACATAACTTACTTCTATCCCGTGACTTACGTCTTCTGCCATGCTGAACGCATCATATACACAAGCTTTAATGTATTTGACGTAATCAGTTTTGTTTACATCCAAGGGAAAGCAGGCACATGTGTGTAATCTGTGGCGGTTTGCATCTAGAAGAAAGTGTACGCTAATGTAGTAATGTTTTCAAAAATGGCGGAAGACGTAAGTCATAGGAGAAAAATTATTGAGTATATGATGTAAATTTTTGTATTCTCCTATCGTTGCAAAACTGATGTTGAGCCACATGGACTTTTTATTGGTTTTTTTACCACATTTTTGATCATTTCAGTTGCTGTCTATGGCTCTCTGATATCATCAAAAATGTTTTAACATAAGGGGGAGTAATTGATGACAGAATTTTCATTTTTGAGTGAACTAACCCTTTAAATTAAAAATTTATTTTGTGACTTAATGAATGTCACTTTTGATCAATTGAATGCTTTCTTTCTGAATACAAGTGCATTACTTTTCAAAATAAATATAAAAATCTTACTAACCCCAAACTTTTGAATGATACATGTAATATAGTAGAATTGCAACCAGAATTATTCATCTCATATGATTCCCATTGACTTTTTGCATACATATGTATACATAAGATATTATTGAAAATATATATTTTTTTTAAGGAACAATAATCACACTGTATCTCCCTCTTTTTCTCACACACACATATACACACTCACACACCTCCCACATCCTCCACATCTGGCCGCTCTCTTATGTATATCTGTGACCTAAACTTGGCCCTCACAAGAACTCGAATAATACTCAAGGCCTCGGATGTTGTCAAATTTACAGGCCACTCTTGTGTTGCATAGCAACAGGCAGTGCTGAGAGAAAGAGAGATAGAGAGAGAGAGAGGTGATGCTGTGTGTGTGATCTGAGCTCTGTGTGAAAAGCTGAAGTGTCACACAATTGATCTCTTTCTTTCTGTCATGCAGAGATGCCCTTGTCTGACCAGGTCAGGACCAACCAACATCCACAGGCTTTTCTTTCTTTATATACAGTGAGGTCAAAAAGTATTTAATCACCCTGTGATTTTGCAAGTTCTCTTACTTAGAATTCATGGAGCGATCTACAATTTTCAGCACAGGTGCATTTCCACTGTGAGAGACAGAATCTAAAAAGAACAATACGGAAATCACATTGTATGATTTTTTAACAATTTGGGAATTATTGTGTCAAATCAGTATTTGATCACTTCAGTCAAAAAAATGTTAACAATTGCAGAGGTCGAACGGTTCCTGTAGTTCTTCACCAGGTTTGCACACACAGCAGGAGGGATTTTGGCTCACTCCTCCATACAGATCTTCTCTAG
>JAUMHG010000055.1:17066756-17110026 GCA_032359395.1 Enteromius anoplus
TGTTTGATTAGAGTTGGAGCTAAAATCTGCAGGACACCGGCCCTCCAGGACTGAATTTGGGGACATATCCTAATGAAAATGATGAATTAATAATAGACAAAAGAGGATCTATGACTTCTGGAAGCTGCTCTTTTAATAGTTTAGATGGAATAGGGTCTAACATTAATGTTTTTGGCTTAGATGACTTAACAAGTTTATACAATTCTTCCTCTCCTATTGTAGAGAAGGAGTGCAATTTTTCTTCAGGAGATCTACATTGCATCTGATGCGATACTGTAGCTGACGGCTGCACAGTTTCTATGTTATATCTGTTAGTATTAATCTTGGAAATAAAATAAAAAAAAGGTCAGGCCAGCTTCCCTTGTCATCAGTGGTGGAAGAGTTTAAACTCTTGAGACCAGCTCTGTAGGAAAGCAGGAGTCAGAACAAGATCTGGCCGTAAGTGGGCCGCCAACCTGGCAGAATGTTCTCTTAGGACCAAAAAAATCATTGGAAACCCTTGTACGGGAAGGCAGGGTCTAGGAACAGCACAGTTCCAGCAGTGGTCGAAGTCTAGCCCTAGGGAGAAGAGAACTATGATTCTGGATGAAGTCCGAAACCTTGAGGATGAAGGGAGAAGAGCAAAATCCATGGAGCTCGTAACTCAAGGCGCATGGACGAGGTGGGACCTCCCGAAGAGGACAATCACATGGAGCGAACTGTGGCGGCTGGAGCCCTTCCTTATATAATTTCTACTTAGAGCAGTGTATGACACCTTACCAACCCCAGTTAATTTGCACAGGTGGGGAAGGAAGGAGGATCCAATGTGCAGGTTATGTGGTGGGAAAGGAACAATGGTGCATATTCTGTCTGGGTATAAGATCGCATTGACACAGGGGAGGTACAGATAGCACCATGATAAGGTGTTGGCAGCGCTCACGGACATTCTGGAGAAGGAAAGGAAGAAGAGACAACCAGCCAAAGCAAGACCACTGCAGAGTACCATCGCCTTTGTGAAAGAGGGCCACTGCTGATCCACCAGCTGGAGGGTGTTGTGGTTAAGATCTTCTGTGGTCCCCTTTGTGGCACTGGGGGTCCCTGGATCTACCTGCAATCTACCATTATTCTGCACCTGTGATCTACACCCTGTATAATAACATTTAGTTCTCATTAGTTTCTGTCTTCTGTTCTCGTCTCTGTGATCTTATAACAGATTGATCCAACGTTTGATCCATCCTTGAATTGCAGACCAGATTTAATTAACTGATTAGTCTGCTGATTGATTCACAGTTTGACTCACTGTGAATTCAGAATTTTGACACAAACATTCTGGCCTATAGTTTGTTTCAGAGTCTGCGCTTTTTCTAAATCCCAGGCTGTTAAAAATCACAGTAAACAAGAATCACATATACTACACAACTGGAAATATAGAGGTTTAGATTGGCTAAATTACAATGATTGGCACAAATATAGTGTGATATAGCAGCATAAAGCAGAGTTCTGTTTCTACAAACTACAGCGAATGTTTTCGGCTGTAATATCTCACTTCATAGCACAGAGTAATCTCATATTCTTCTCTGTACTGTGCCGTTAAACCCGGCTGATTTGTGCCGTGGTAATGAATGCAGTCACTGGGGTAAACGTTTGATTGGCTGTCTCAGTGAAGGAGTACAGTGGCTGTACGGGTCTCATATAATTGCTTCGTTATTTGCACAGCCGTAATGCCTTCAGTGCCTCCGCTGAATACACAAAAATCCCCTGAGGAATTCCTGTTTCTTCCAGGTGATATTTTGTGATTTATTCCTAGTTTATGTAGCTTGAGTCCTAATTGTTCGCACTTAACCTTAGTGGAAACTAAACTAAACAAGTAGGAACTAAACTACATCAAAGTTGACATAGTCTTAGCAACACGTTTTACTTTTGTAATTTGACATATAATACCACCTGGAAGTGTGTGGATACTTTTAGATACATTTATGAATGTCTTTGCAAAATAGCAAAGCATAGATGGATGACAGAGAGATGGGTTGGTGGATGGATGGATGGATGGATGGATGGATGAATGGATGTACGGTTGAATAGAGGAATTGAGGATAGATGACTGGTATATGATACATCAATGGATGGATGGATGAATGAGTAGATCGGAAGATGGATTGATAGATCATTCATGCATGGGTGGATGGAGGGATGATGGTTGGATGATGAATTAATAAATAGGAAGATGGCTGGATGGATAGATTATGGGCAGATGATGGATGAATAAATAGGAAGATGGATGGATTGATGGATATAACAATATGGATGAATGGAGAGATAGATAGATAGATTATAGTTGGATGATAAAGGGATTATAAGATGACTGGTATATGATGTATTAATGGATGTTTAGATGATTAATGGCTGCATCAAGTTATGTAAGATATTATAGTTTTGATTGCAAGGATTGATGAGAATATTTTTTTTTCTCCTCCCCAGGGAAGGCCAGGAAAAGATGGTATTCCAGGCTATACGGTATGTGTGTGTAAAGTGTATGTTTTGAATTCATCTGTACTGTGTGTCCAAGATGATAATGTTATTAGAAAATGAATGCTTTTACTTTAATACCTGCACCTTCTAATAACATATGCTCTAATATTTTGCCAGCGCATAGCAGTTAAACTCAGATCCGTGCTGGTCTACATTTATCTCTGTCTCACTTGATTTCTTTCTTTCCCAAGCAAATAAAAACCACCAACACCAGTCATTACTCTTGTAAAGTTTTCAATAATAAGACCATTTACTCACTGCTAATGCTCTCCAGTGTGGATAAAATCCTGCCCATGAGTCATTAAATCCTGAATAATGCATGCGATCACTAATTAAATGTCCCCTACAAACAGGGTTTGTAGTTTCGAAAGCCTTGTCACGTCAGACAAAAAATGTTCCGTTCTCTGATGCCTTGTCACAACAGAATGCATATCTACGGCAGAACTGTGACAAATCACACTTCTGCACTTTACAGCAGCAAGCAGACACATCAGAGAGCCGCCAACACACAACTCACATATATACGCCTCCATCACAGACCGACGAACACTGTAAATGCAGCATGCATCTGCAGAAATTAACAAGGAGAGCGAGAAAGAGCAGGGAGAAGTCAGAAGTCAATTCGCTCGACTATCTTTCTAATGCTTCAGTCAGCATATGTATAGGAATTAGTGCTGTGAAACGATTAATCGCATCCAGAATAAAAGTGTTTGTTTGCATGAAATTTGACCCTGGGCCACAAAACCATAAGTCATATATGTATAAGTTGAATAAATAAGTGTTCCATTGATGAATGGTCTGTTAGGATTAGACAATATTTGGCCAAGAGATAACCATTTGAAAATCTGTAATCTGAGGGTGCAAAAAAAGATCACCTATGAATTTGTCCAAAAGAAGTTCTTAGCAATGCATATTACTTATTAAAAATAAAGTTTTAATGTATTTACAGTAGGAAATTTACAAAATATCTTCATGGAACATGATCTTTACTTAAGATCCTAATGATTTTTAAATTAATTTTGACCCATACAATGTATTTTTGACTTATATATACCCCAGTGACTTAAGACTGGTTTTGTGCACCAGGGTCACATTTATGTTTGCAGTGTATATTTACTATATAAAATACTAGGGCTGTCCCAGACTAAGGATTTTCAAAGTGAATCGGAGTTTTCGAATCTGGCCAATCGAATCGAATCATATGTTTGGGGGCGAGGCAAAATAAGAGTCAATTAAATTATGCGACAGTTATAATTACTGACACTAACACACAGGGAAAATGTGTAACAGACGCCTCGCAGATACAGACGGCGTAAATAATGTTTTATGTTTCCATTAAAAGATAGTTAACATTAAACATCATTAAAACCCTGTTTTGACTGCATTGCTGTCATGTATATGACAATAGTTAATAAGGGTCTGCATTTCTGTTTTGAGCTGCACGCGCTGAAGATGATCAGAACGAAACATGATAGCAGGATTTTAGTCAGTAGGATTTCATTTATTTCATATGAAATGCGCTTTGTTATTTACAACGTAATGTTAATATTATGACTGTGGCCCGAATACAGATGTGAAGGTGTCTGTGCAGGTCTGAATTAACTCATTAACTCAACAACCTGGAGAAACTCGACAGCTAAACTCTAAAAAATCCCAGCTTTTTATTATAAATAGTGTTCTCATTATAATGTTATGTATATGACAGTCCCATATATGGTTTATATATATATAAACCAGCTGAAATGTTTTAAAAATCGTTTGTACCCTACCTGTTAAAAAAAAATCCAGTCTTTCACTCTGCCTCAATTTAAGTCTCGGTAAAGGTTTCTTTTTTTCAGATTTTTATTTTCAGCATTATTTAATAGGCTGTATATTAACTTATTGGGAGAAAACTGGTAGTTCTATGTGAAATCAGACATTGAGCTCCCCCATATAGTCAAATTGTATGAACATAACACCCCGCCAATATTCGACTAAGAGATTGGGAGTCGAACCAGGCTGCTCGAATTGAATTGTTGAATCGTCGATTATTCGAGGACACCCCTAATAAATACACACACATATATTTTTAATATTTACTTGTATTTATTGATTTGCGTGTAATTTATATTGCGATTAATCGTTTGACTGCACTCATAGAAATAAGACAAGGTTTGAGGTTTAGCTGGTTAGCTGGATCGGGAATTAACTCTGCTGGTTGATGTCATAACTTTAACATCTGGCCAAAATAATGAAGCATTGTGTGTTATTTTAGTATTTATATACTGCTATATTATTTAATAATATTTTGAATATGATTTTTGGGTCATTTACATTTAATTTGAATATTACTTTTACCATGTGGTTTTTTTTTTTCAATGTATTTTTTATTTGTAATCTGACATAGTAACATTTCTATTTTTAACAGTCTTATTTTTAATTTTCATGTGTTATTTTTATTATTTTTAGTAATCCAATTAAGTTAATATAGTTTAATATATGTTAAGTAATTTAATGTGTTTGTTATATAAAAAATTCTTTTTACATTAATAATTAAAGTTAATAATAAAGTTAATTATAGTTATATATTTACTGTATAGTAATTTTAGTACAAATGTTATTGGCTTTCTGACAGGGTGAAATTTCAAATTTTAACATTCTTAATTCAAATTTTTTTTTTTAGATTTTTTTTTTTTTGTATTTTATTGTACATTTGTAATTCAGTTTCTTTTGTTATTTTAATATATTATGATTTCAGAATTATTATAATTTAGTGTTTAAATGATTATTTAAAGTTAACCACAATTTTAGTAATTTTGGCACTAGTTTTATTTGTTATCTGACGTGGCAAAATTTTTGTCTAACAGTTACTAATTTTTTTTAGAATTTTTTTACTCATTTAATCCAATTTAGTCATTCAATTCCTTTGTTATTATGCACTGTCAAAATAAAGCAGAGTAAATGAAGCTTAATGCAACCAGCTTCAGCAGATTTTTCTGAACTTGACGTTTTCTCAACTTATTTTGTAGGAGACTGAGTTTGCTTAACCTTTTGCTGTATAAACGGAGTACTTGAGTACTAGTTGCCTTAAACCTTTGAAGTTTTCTCCACTTTTTTTTTTTATTTACAGTGCAATATTTGAACTTATTTTGAAAATGTCACTGTATTGTATTTCAGCTATTTGCTAAGGCATCTTTTCTTTAAAGTGTGTCTTGGAAGTACTGAAATAGCTCAAACAATATAAAATAAAACTATAACACAATAAAAATAAAAACTGAAAATCTAGAAATAAAATCTCATTCAAAATATCAACACAAACTATAATAGTATATCAATGCTACTAAAAAAATAGTTTTGGTTACTTTTATTTTTAGTTAAATTGCATTTTAATTGTTTGAAAGGTTGCTGGATTTTAAACCATGATTTTTCAACGAGCGGTTCACTTTATACTGTCTCTGGATGTGTCAAGGTTCAAATGGGTGCGGATCACCTGAAGGAAGTCCACCGGCCTTATTTTCGCTTTCATTCACGTCACCATTTTCTCAAATGGCACGACTGCGTGTTTGAGGGGTGTTGGACCACTCATTGAGATTTCCTCTATTTTCCTTTCTTTCCCCCCTCCCTGCTTTGCTCACGGTTGGTCGTCAGTCTCTTTCTGTGGTTCAACAGTGCCATCTAGCAGGAAGGAAGTTTCATACTTTTCCATCTCTTTTATGGCAGGGGCTGAGGGAAACACAATTCAGTGGGCACGGTGATGGCTTTAAGCTCTCCTCATCAGGAGCCTGGGAATAGAGAGGAGGAGAGAGAGTGTTAGACATTGATGGGGGTGTGGATGAAAGCAGATGGTTGAGGATGCTTTCACAAAGTGCCGCCCGCTTTAGAAACGCAGGCTAGATTGCATTTCTTTTTTGCTCGGCTGCTGTAATCCAGCAGGAGAATTTGATACCGAGATGTTCCCTGAGGAGCTAGTGGGAGCCGTGATGCGAGAGAGCAGCAGAGATGGATGGGAAAGCGAGGGGAGGGAGAAATGCAAGAGTGGTTTCGTAGTACAATGAGAGGTGTATCTCTACAGAGCCCTCTCAGAGGAGATGGAAAGAGAAGTAGAAGAGAAGGAGAGTTCCAGGGGTTCACGGCTTTGATGAGCTCGGGGAGAAAATGGTCATTTGTAAATCCTCCGAGTTTTTTTGCTCTGCTCTCAACTGAATAACTGGAAAAGTTGGTCCATTAAAGCAGCCAATAATTTCATTCCTCTAATGCGGCTTGGGAACGGTCTATGAAAAATAGTGCAGTTTAGCCGTCTGTATGGATGAGGGTTTGCTTCAGGGACCAAAAAAAAAAAAAGATCTGACAAAACAGCACTTTAGAGACATCCAGAGGAATCCTCAATTTGAAAAAAAATTGCCTTAGAAATAATAATAAAATAAATATTAAATTATATACATAAGTTATACATAAATTATGCATTGTGTTTATAGGTCTAATATTATATTTTTTTCTTCATTTCTTACATTTCTCCTTTATGTATTTTCACAGGGAGCCACAGGCAGACCTGGAGACAGAGGTACTAAAGGAGAACGGGTGAGATTTCATATTTTGTTTCGATGGATTGCATACACTGTAAAAGGGTCAGTCTGACAATCATTGTCACTCTTGTGACAAGAAAGCTATGAAAGAAGTAGAAAGAAGAAAACATATCATTAAACACAGAAAAAAGTGTTGCTCTAATGACTACAAATCTCTAATCTGCATGTAGTAGTTTTGTTGAGTTATTTGGTGCAAAGAATGTAATACAACCAGATGCTTTTATCAGTTGAAGTTGTAGGAGCTCACAGTAGCCAGATTGTGTTGTTTAAGATTCTGTTATTTATTTTCTGGTGTTGCCTTTGCAGGGAGATCCTGGGATTCCAGGAGAGAGAGGAGTCCAAGGAGAAAGAGGCAAACCTGGAGAAAGAGGGGCCATTGGTCCTCAGGGGCAGAATGGACAGAAGGGAGAACCAGGCACACTTTTAGCACCACAAGGGACAGTCAATCTATTGGTATGTAAATAATCCTCCAGATACAAGCCGTAGAGAAAGAATGTAGAAGCTGTTAAATCACTGTTTCCATTTTGACTTCACACACAACTTCAGAAAAAAATAGCAAGCCTAAACAAAACCAATCCAACTTCTAATACTGAGACCAAAATTACCATTAACAGTCTAGGGTCAGTAGGTTTGCTTGTTTTCCTAAGTGTTAGTTTCTTTAAAAAAATGACAAATTAAATGATTAAACATGACCGAAACATTTTGTAACATTATATATTTGTAGTAATTCGATGATGTTCTTTTGAATGTTTTATTCGTCAAAGAATCCTGGAAAAATGCATTACAATTTCCACAAAAATATTAAATAATTAATATTTTTAATATAGAAAATCTGTTTTTACATGAGCACCACACCAAATAAGCATATTGATTTTTTTTTTCTTCTTCTTTGATTTCTGAATGCTCCTGTGACACTGAAACCTGGAGTAATGGCATATCTAATATATCGAAATAGAAAACAGTATTTTTTTAATATGTCATCATATATTTAATTATATTGCTTTTTTACTGGATTTTTTATCAAAGACTTCGTTCAAAAACTCAGAGAGAAAACTTTGAGCAGTATTAATGCTGGTAATATTAATAATACTTCCACACTAGTTAAAATCTTGATATTGTATGTATCATATGTCATAGACCAGATTTTTAAGTCTATTTATTTAATTAAATTTGTAACTAATTTGTTGAAAGTTTGGTTTTAAAAGAAAAATAATTACAATTTGTCTGACTATTATTTCATAAATGCACGTGTCATGCTTTAAAGGGTTAAGGAGCGCTCACACCAACAAGGATTTACAGCAGTAAACCAGCCGGCAATCATTGGTTTGCAGTGCAAGTTGACGGTTGAAGCAATTTGAAGCAACCTCAGCAGTACATGAGCATAATTGTTTTGTGTCAAGAAAAGGGATTCGGTGTCAAACAGTACAGCCCATATCAGATTTTCAGGAGCACAGCCAATCAAATAAACAGTATAGGGTCTTCAGCAGCATGAACATCCACTACAATCAACTCACAGCCACTCGATAACCTCCAGCAATAAAATCACTGTCAGCGTGAACCCTTTCCAGATTACAGTGACTGCATACTGCATACTCCTCTGGAGGTGGAGCACATCTTTGACCTCTGTAAAGATCCAGTTGCTGGCTTTCTCCCAATCTGCACCAGCCTTCTGGCCCCCTTCCTGAATCCATAACCGCAGGTTGCCCCACGCTATTCAGAGGGCAACCGTCATTGATTGCTTTGTTTTGCATAACACACGCGTGAACACTCCAGAATAAATAAATAGGAGCTCTGTATAACAATAATTACCCACACATGTTCACAAACCCATCAGCCTCTGAAAAGCACAGTCTGCAGCAATAAGCTGCCCACTGCGAGTCCTATATCCAACGCTCTCGATCAAACAAACTCACAGACATGTCACTCAGGAGGGGACCATTAGGAGTGTATTGTGTGTGTCGTGGGGGTGGAAATATATAGACTCCACCTTTAAACCGCACACACACAGACAGAACTCCAAACATTAAACACATACTTCCCTCAAAATAAACATTCTCTCGTCATTTACTATCTGTCAAGTTCTTCCAAACCTTTTTTTTTCTCTTTTCTTTTTGAACACAAAAGGTAATATTTTGAGGAATGTTTGTAACCAAACAGTTGATAACCAATTACTTTTGGGATATGGAAGTCCATGGCTATCATGACTTGTTTGGGTGTTCTTTGAAGAATGATTTTTTTATTTTTTTATGGGGTTGATGGTTATTTCACCCAAAAGTGAAATCATGTTGTTCCAGTATGACAGACTTTCTTTTGTTGGACACAGTACCTGAATTTGTGAAGAATAGTTGCTCTTTTGTATAAGGAAAGTTTAGTGTCAGTAAAAATGAATTAAACATTTTATTCACCAATGATGCATTAAATTAGTCAAACGTGACAGTAAAGGTTTCTGATGTTAACTCTATATTCACAAAGGAATCCTGGAAATATAAAGGAGCATGCTTGTTTTCAACACTGAAAATAAAAAAATGTAAATGATTTCAGAAGGACCATGTGACACAAAGGACTAAAGTCATGATGCTGAAAATTCAGCTTGGTCAGGACCAGAAAAAAATGATAATTTCATATGTGTATGTTACACATATGTATTAAATATTTTACAATAGACAACAGTTGTAACAATTGTAATAATAATTTATAATATTATTGCTTTTACTGTCCAGCCCTGATGAGCGTAAGAGTGTTCTTAAAAAAAGTTAAAAAGTTAGCAATATCCACCAAACAACAACCTGTAGTGTACAACAACCTTCTGTGAGGAACAGGCAAAATTTTGAGTCATGATCATAAATTATTTTGGGAACTGAATCATTGAAAAGATCTGGCTCAAAAGTACCTTTTGTTTCGTGAATCAAACATCACGGTTTTGTCAAAGTTTTATGAAAGTGCCAGGATAAGTGATGCAGGGGTTTTTTTTCTCAGTGAATAAGAACTTTGTTTACTAACTCATAATGATGTCTCCAAGACCACCTCCAAGCAACTATTAGGGCCTTTTGTTCCATGTTGAAATGCATGCAATCACTGCCTTTCACACTTTCTGTACATTTTGCACTGTGTTGCTACCTAGCAACCTTGTAAAAGTAGCCCTCCTGTGACACTGTCTGCAAAGCTTTTCATGCCGATGTCAAATTGGCGAATGGTACTTGTTATTAGGTATGTTTAGGCCCTGAATCATGTTAAAGGGCTGTTAGACTGATCGCTGAATCTCCACACTCTGAATATGCATTAGCCCATTTCCTTTTAACCCTGCACAAGCATTGAGGTGAGGGATGTAAGGATGCTGCGCTTGCAGCCCGAGGCAGAATGGCCTTGAACTGTGAAAGGTATGTTTTTGATTGAAATGAAGCAGTTAGTGTTCCCACAAGATGTTCTTCAAAATTCCGGCCTCCTCCTGTGCCGGAGCAGTGATCACGAACGGCAAGACGCTTTGAGGAGAGATGGTGATTACGCCATTATGTGTCATCCATCCCTTTATCTCTGAGAACTCCAACATTTCTCAGCATGAATAAAACATGAATTGCTGCCATTTTGTAGCTGCACTTTTTAATCTGCAAATCATGTTGTGCTGATGTTTGTTTTCCCTCTCTGCCTTTTTCTTGCAGGGTGATACAGCTGCCTTGGAGGAAATTAAAACATTCATCCGAAATGAAGTATTGCGTGTATTTGAAGGTACATCTGCCGACGCCGAGGTGTTTTGTTGTGGTCTTCACCAGTAGATTTTGTGTGTGTCTGTCTGTCTGTGTGTGTGTGTGTGTGTGTGTGAGTGAGTGAGAGAGAGAGAGAGACAGGAACTTCGTAAGACATTTAAAAGGCAGTCATCAACTCTAAGGGTATTGCAAATAAGCTCTTTTCCAGAGGACTCCAAAAATCTTTAAGATTGTGTAGTGACTACTAATGTGTTACCAGCTTGTTTTTTTAACTATCACAAAAAATGACCTCAGGCTTTTTACAATTTTTAATAATATTTCAGATAATCAGAGTTGTAATTCTGCTTTTTTTCATAAATAGAGAGACAAATACTCAGATGATACGTATGTGTGTGTGTGTGTATATATATATATATATATATATGTGCATATAATTTTTTTTCTTTTTAACAAAGAGACACATTCTCATTCACTTTTTTTTTTCCAGAGAGGTTTTCAGACAGTTCTGCTTTGCTACAGAAGACACCAGCAGCTATATTAGCAGCACAGGGTCGACAAGGCCCTCCAGGGCCACCCGGTAATGACGGTTCCCCCGGACCCCCCGGAGAGCCAGGACCTCCAGGTTCCCAAGGTAGGAGCCAAAACCTAAATAATTAAACATGTTACAGACCTTTTTTTTTTTTTTGCGCTGCTCCTACGTTGGTCTCATCACACAAAAACCCAGATGCACAAGACTGTGATTTATATGACTCATCTGTTTTCCCAGTATTAAGCTACGCATTTTTGCTTGCTTCAAGAATTCCAAGAATTTTTTTCTCTTTCTCTTGGTGGAAAATAGTATGTTTATATGTATGTATTTTAGTTAGACTTACTGCGTCAGTTGCTTCTCAGATTGATTGAGTTACACCGAGCTGACCAGGTTGAGGTCATTATGCTCTTTTGGCCGAGTCGAGCTTTGAACCTCAACGTAATCTAGCGTTCACAACTAGAAAATGAACAAGACGGCCCTCACTAAAGGCATGCAAAAAATGGCCGCTGATTGCGATATTGGGCGTATGGCGTTCACAGGAATCTTGCTAGCTACGTCAGACAAGAAAGAAAGCAGATAGCTGCATGACAAAGTGGCATATGGTGCCGAGAGCCTGGCGGGACATATGAAGACGGATGAAGAACCGACCCAGAATAGGAGAATGTAATATCGTCCTGGACAGACTTGTGAGAGCAAGAAAGATAAAGAGAAGAAGTGAGCAGATGGAAAAAGCCACGCAATATCTCACTTTGTTGGATTAAGCCCAGCCCAAAAAAAAAAAAAAAAACGAAGGGAAGGGAGAAAATAAGCAATTCTGAACATTCATCAAAGACTGGCAACTAACATACTGCTCCTCTAGCGTTTCTCATCAATAATGACTTGCAGTTCGGTCCTGCTTCTTCTGTCTGAGTTCTGAAGGAGCGTTAACCATTAGGACATGATGTTTTTCGAGATATAAGACTGTTTTGTGTACATTTGAACTCTAAAAAAGTGACACCCATGCAAGGAAAACTTTGAGCGTGTATACACATATGTGATGTTGTGAACATTGTATAATCGATATCTAGATTGTGTCGGAGCATTTTAAACAGCAGGTGAAACTCTAAAAAGCCTATTTGTATGACTTCACTGTGTGTTTGTGTTGTGCAGCACATTTTACTGTAGACTGCTTTAGAGGAAGAAACATTTCTCCGTAATGCGAGGTATCAGGAGGAAATTAAAAACAGGCATTTTCAATTTTTTTATTGTTTAATCCTCCGCTGGAGTCTGTGCTCCTGTGGAATCCTCAATTTAACCACTTTTTATCACGTCGTATGCTAAAAGGAATAGTTTATGAAGAAAAATATCTCTGCAATCTCGGTCGCTTGAGTCGCATTAATTTCACTCGGGGTCAGTTTTCTTGCGAGTTGACAATTGGAAACGTTAATACATCCGTATATACTCTCTTGTGACCTGAAAAAAAGTGTTGTTGTTTTTTCTCTGATGCTTCGAAGTGCTGGTGTTGAATTCAAATGCTTTTGCTTTATTTATTTATTTTTTGTGATTGTGCCGTATAGCTTTACTTATTCACTTTTATTTCAAATGTGTTCTTAAAAGATGTATGTATCCAGTTTGATGTTTCTTGTTGTGCTCATGAACCACGTGGTTCATGCAATCCGAGAGTCATATAACATCATATAACATCTAAAACTACTCATGCAACTGTTTTACGAAGTGTAATCAGCCATGCTTTTGTGTACTTTCTTTTTTTTGGGGGGGGATAACATTTTTTTAAATCCCTTTTTGTATTGAAACCGTCTTGGTTGATGAAATCCTCTAACTTGGTTTTCATTAAAATGTATCTAATTCATTTTGTATGCTGTATTTTCCTACATGCCGAGAACATACCCAATTATACTTATTATGCCTGTGTCTAATATTATATGAATGTCAAATAATGTACCAGGATTTTTGATAATCTCAATACAACATTTTGAAAGATTTTTGTAATTTTTACTTCTTGGTTCTTTGAACACATTCGCAAATCGTATGGAAATACGGTGCCGTTTTAAGATTAATTAAATGAAAATATATTTCTGTTTAGTGGTTTATGTTTTCATTTTCATTTTTCTTCCTCCACAAGGTTTAGTCTTGTTTTGTGGGTATGAAAAATGAAGTGTAAGTTCTTAGAAAGATGACAGTTTGTAGATGTTGCTGTAGGCTGCGTCACGCTAGTATTGTATTGCAGCTCCCCCTGCCGCTTTTTTTTTCCTGTTATAACTGGGCAGTGTGAACTCCCCCTCAAGCAGGGGTGGTAATGCAGTGATTGTGAGTGGCCACAGGAAGCCATGACGTGATGCCGCAGGTAGAGTGCCGTCCTTCCTTGGAATGCCATTGCATTGGATGAATGCATCTGACGGTGTCCGGACACACTTTAGTTAGTCAGTCAGTTAGTGTGTTTGCTTGTATAAGTTGCACATGTATAAACCGGTACTGGTTACACTGATAATGACTGCATTATTTGGCATCTCTTGGGTATTTTCTTGTTTATTAACTGCAACAGTGTTTCTCTTTCAGGCTAGACTCGGTCTGCCTCAGAGGAAACGCATCACTAATGCATGTGTGTTTTGACTGGAGGCAGTTTTCTGCATGCCATTATAAAGATGATCTTAAGATTGGTTTCTTACTGCGTGTGTGTGAAAACAAGACTGAAAGATCAGCATCAGCTAATGCGTTTTTGTTTGTTGGTTTGCCTGCTCGCTGCGTGTGACATGCCGTCCAGCACCGTCGTTTTTTGTGGTGCTCCTTAAATACTTTGAAAGCGAGTTTCTGATTGATGGATTTGTCATTACTCCTGAATGGCTTAGAAAAGTGTCGGAGTTCTGAAGGATCTGAGACTAGCTGTGTAATACGGCAGGTTTGGACAGGGCTTTATGTACCATTTCAACCAGGTTTTTTCTTTTTTTTTTTTTTTTTTTTGAAGGCCACACTTTTATGGAAATGCTATGAGATTACTGTACGTCAGTGATCATTCGTTTAACAAAGTACTACTTAATTAGTGTAGTGATCCTAAATCCTGCCTGTGAAAGATGATAGTAATGGAATACAGTATAAAGAATTATACTATAATAAATTAATTACATGACCATCACTCTTCCTTCTCATAATCACTCCAGCCTGCGTAAATTTGATCATGGGTGATATTTTCTTTTGTAAAAACTGACGTTTTGTGTGTGTTTTACTTCTGCAGGGTATCGAGGGCAGAAAGGGGAACGGGGTCAAATGGGCTTGGGACTTCCAGGAGCTCCAGGCCCAACTGGCTCACCAGGTAATTCTAGTTTGTTGACTTTCTTTATGTGATGTGTCTTTTGCTTACTGCAGAAAAAAATTTTGAGTGTTTTTTGAAAACAACTTAAATGGATAAAAATGTCAGAAGAAAAAAAACATTTATATTCTTACAAAAGATTTATATTTCAAAGGTTTTTTGTTTTGGGTTTTTTTTTTCAACTTTCAACTATTTTCAACATGGTTTTGAACAAAAAATATTATTCAACACAATTGTTTTCAACATTGATAATAATAAGACATTTTTCTTGAGTTCCAAAATATTATATTAAATTGCCCCTGTTATGGATGTAACACAAATCCAAGTGAATGAAAACATCCTGCAAAGTTTTAAAGAAAAAGTTCACCCAAAAGTGAAAATTCTGTCATCATTTACTCCCCTTCGAGTACTTCCAGATCTGTATGTACTGTATCAGGCTGTTTTGGGTGACCATTGACCTCCATAGTATCTATTTCTCCTACTTTGGAAATCAATGGTGACCAAAACACTCAGTTATAAACTTTCTTTAAAATATTTTTCTTTGTGTTCGGCAGAACAAAGAAATTCACACAGATTAGGATCTACTCTAAATTTTTGGGTGAACTATTCCGTTAAATCTGAAAAATGCAATGTGTATAAAGTTATTGTCTCTCAAGAGAAATAGCCTACTCTGAATCATTGATTCAGATTGTTTTAAAAAAAAAAAAAGAATCTTAAGCCATTTCATTTTGACATTAACATAAAAAACATTAGCACATCGCCCACCTGTTTATAGAACCCAGACCTGGGAAATTCTTTTTGATTTGATTTTCGCATTGGTCTGAATGAAAATGCTAATGAATTCTTTGCCGCTAGGTGCCGCTTTTGGAGCGTTAAAAGCTCACAAACACTGCTTTAAATGAAATCGACCAGTCACGTAAATTAGTGTCACGCAAAGGAGGGGTTTGGAAAAATTTGTTAAATTAATCATTTGGGAGACCTAAAGCAAATATGATAAAAATAAAAGCATATTACAAGAAAATAAGTGTTTTTTTGTTGTTGTTTTTTTTACTTTTATGCATGTAAACCTGTTATTGGTGACTCAAAAACCAAAATATGAACCTTTCATAACCCATAATCTTTTAAAAAATCTGAAGGGTCATGTGAAGCAAAAGACTATTATGACATAATGACTCCTGCGAATTCAGTTTTGCCATCACAGGAATAAATTACGTTTTCAAACATATAAAAAAAAAAAAAACCAGCTATTTTATATTGTAATATTATTTCACACTATGTGTTTTATTGCATTTTGGCTTTGGTGAGCATAAGAGACTTTCAAAAAATATTTAAAACTCTCATCGCCCCCAAACTTTTGAACTTCGCTCTTAAGTCGTTGTTTTTTTTGCTCTGAACTTTTCATGGTGTCTTTCCTTGTGGTTTTCCATAGATTTGCTTTGCGTTTACAAAATGAGAGAGAAACTGAATTATTTTAAGACGACATGCCTCAGATACTACCAATGGACCATAAGATGTACTTAACCCAGAATATTCCTTTAATACATGAGCCGTGACACACCGAATAACAAGATAATAGAGATAATTACACAAAAGCAAAGCATCTTGTTGTTGGTTATTGCTTTTAAGAGTGAGAGGTACGTTATTTCTTATATAATAGCATGTGGTTTTTAAATTGTAAAGATGGGCAGGCTGGATCGAACTCATGTAGAACAATAGAATAACGTTGCTTTGTGTTTTTGCTGGGGTCCACAAGGACCCTCGGTGCTTGTAAATACATTTCTGTGATGGCCGTTCTTTGCACTTTTCACACTCTTGAAATCTGCTACACACAGATAGCAGCAATTATTTAAATTAGTGCTTTAATGTTTTACTTTTTAAAAGAACAGGCAGATAATGGCACAGAACTAAACTAATGACTATGGCATTCTTTAATGAACGGCTCTTTTATGGAGGTACAAAGTGCTCACTGATTGTTCTTCAAATGAAAAAACACAAAAGAGACTTTAACTGGGTTTTTTTTTTTGTAATTGTACGGCACACTGTTATCAGCGTACGCTCTGATTTCCCTCTTTCTCTCAGCCTCTGCAGTTAAAGGGTAACAAGCCCATAAAAAGAAGTTTTATTGTGTTTATATATATTGCACTGTTTTGTCGTGATCACTCTATGGTAAAAGAGTACTCTATAAAAAAGGGTTTAAATAACCGTGTTTACAAAGGCAAAGATCATTATCACAACCAGAAACCACTAACTGCATAGCAACACCCTAGCAACACCTCAGTATCATGATTCACGCAGGCATTTATTGTAGTTTTTACTCTACAGGCTCACCCGGAATAGGTTTCCATGGTCCCAAAGGTACTCCTGGGCCCCAAGGTCCAGAGGGAAGATGTAACCCCAGCGACTGCTTCCATCCTTATCCCAGACGGGACGGGTAGAATCTGATGCCTCCAAATCAAACCTGATTAGATCCTGGAAACCTGTGAACCAGCTCATCTACACAAGCATTAAATCCTATTAAAAGAAACGTAAGATCCCTGCTGGAGGAGAAGAGACACGCAAACATCCCCACAGAGCAGCCATTACTGGTGATGTCATTTCGTCATTTATCTCCATTTCATTTCCTATATTTGTGACCAATGCATTTAGCTCATTTCCCATGTTATGGGTATGACGTGAGAGTTGGAATCTCATCGTTACACTAATCACACCGGACAGGTTTATCACAGTCATGGCGAATACAGGTGGAATGAGAATTTACATTTGCTTATTTTCTTCTTCAAGCTGTTGCGAAGTTGAGTTTTGATTAAATTGTGATGGCTCTATGCAATCTAAAATAGAAAATGAGTAGGTTAACAAATATTAAGCTCTTGTAAATAACAGACATTTTAATTGTGATTTTTTTATTTTTTTTTTTATAACTGTACTTTACAGCCCTGCCGGAGGAACATTGCTTGAGAAAGGAGTTATTGTCATAATTATCACTTCGGATGCATATATATATAAAACATGCAAGACCGCTAGTAAAATTATAATCAATTAAATATTTTAGTTTAATGGTCCATAATAAATTATAAAATAATAATGTAAAATGTATTTTACATTTGTTTTATACTTTAATGTTTATTCTATTATTTATTTAAATAATATTTTAAAAAAATATTTGTAATTAAAAATTATGTAATAAGCATAAGTTGATTAGAACAGTTATAAAGATTTTTAGTTGTTTCTTGTTTTTTAGTCTTTATTTCCAAATCATAAAATTTGGTTAGGTTTCATATAATATAGATTTTGAATATAACATAGATCCTTTACAGTGGTATCAGATTTTGAAACACACGGCGAAGAATGCTAAAATAAATAATGGTATGATTTTGCTGTGTTGGCCAGTGCTGGTGAGGTGAAAACTGTTCATGATATTAATAAGCTTTAATTGTTTACAGGAAAATAAGCGCTGTTTCTTTTTCTGATTGTTTGAACACCTTTATACTGGTGTTGTATGTATATTTTGTTGCGTATCTTGTTTGTTTTTTTCCAAAGAAGATATGTGGAGTGCTTTTTATTTGCGTTTGAGTATATTTATCTTTACATTTCAATATATTTATCCCCAATTTATTTGCTTTGTGTGGAAAGCTTCCTTCCATGTTACTTGAATATTGTTTTATAAGACAACATATTCACAGTCTAACAAATGGCGAACCACTTTACATCAAACTTTGTATATTTTTCTTTTCATGGGCAGCGATGTGTCTTAAGACCATGTTTGTGTGTAATTTAGTTTGTTTATTTATTTGTGTACAATTTTCAGAGTGCTGTCTGGAGTGAGTTTTTATTTATTTTATATATATATTATTTTATACATGTTTAATATCTTGATCCAGCATCAGAAAGATGAGATTTACTGAAGGCACATACGAGTCACTGAATCTTTTGACTTTATCCATCTGCCTCTGTTGTGAAGATGAAGGTTGCTGGAGTCATGTGGGCAGATGACAGTTTTGTGACAGACTGCTTTTGGTGTGTTTGTGCTGCTTTCACTTTTTCATCTCAGTCTTCCCTGGTTACAGCTTTCTTGCTTTCTCCCTGTTCTCCCAGGGTTTCTGCAGTTTTTATGAAGGTGAATTAAAGAATTAAAGAATTAAGATCAAGTTAAGATGTAAATCAATATTGAATGGAACACAGTATGCACAACTGTTCTCCGTTATTTTTCCATTTATTTGACAAAAACAAGCAAACAAACAAATGCTTATGGCTTTAATGAAACGAAATAAGACAAGGTGTTGGATAAGAATCTGATCAGAAAGAATAAAATTTTTGATTAAAACAAGTTCCAGTGGCTTCAGAAGAACCTGAAACGCTTAACTGAAAGGGAAAAATAAGTTTTCAGTGACAGATGTTTGTTCTAGTTAGATTTTTTTCAAAGTGTTAAATTGCATGACTTAAGCTTTGATGCAAGACCTTTTTAGGCCTTAGTATGCCAAATTAAGAACTGCAGAAATCCTTTCTTTCTTTGATTTATATTGCACCTGTAGTTAAGTGTGACAAAGTTCATTGTATGCTCTTTATTTTTCTATGTAATGTACCAGATTACCTCTGCGGAGAGTTCAAATCATTATTGGTTCAGGACGTGACTCTTGTGAGAGATGGTTGAACTGCTTGTCTAGCACACATTACAGAGAATCCTTCCAAGTAAGCATCTCCGTCGACACGTCGACAAGCCTTGCTTTGTCCATTTTATTTATCCTTTACCGTCAACCAGAAATCTACAGAAATGAGCTAATAATGACATGTAGCATGGATACAATATTCTTCTCAAGGGCTAAACCCGTGGACTTACTTGAAGGACAGTCTTAAGACAAAACGCCACATCTACCTGATATGCATTGCATCCCCTGATGGAATATCTGGAAGATGATTCTGTTTCAGCATGGTTCTGTTCGGATGCAGTATCACACATCCTTTGTCAGTTCCTTTGCCTTGTTGTGCTTGTGTAAATGCTTTTGGTTTGCATATTTATATAACTGTACATTGTTTTAATAAATGTATTTAATTTAACGTTCATTGTAAAACAGTGGTGTCTTACGTGTCTCTCAATATGCAACTGTATTTTTCTGACACAGTCCGTTGTGAAGTGTGGTCAATCAATATGTACATTATGAGAGACTATATAAACACGGAGTTCAGTTTAAATAGGCAGAAGTTGAGAACTGTTGCCATTGGAGACCGTGGTAGATTGAACTATGAATGTACTAGCTATGTTGGGTTCATTATTGTTATTTTAGAGTTAGATACCTGATTTCAGAAATGTTTGTTCTTTTTTTGTTGTGTGATGTATATTTGTTCATATTAATTGAACTGTATTGGGTGTTTCTCATGCTTGTGTGACTCTATGCCAAATACTTTTAATATTTACCTTAGATTATTTGCTGTACAAAGATTAGCTTTTTGTCTAATTGCGTGCATTAGATTGTGTTTTCAGGATGCTCAAGTTCAGTCTTTCAGCATTCCACTTATATTGTAGTCATTTAGATTGCTGAGTGCATTAGATATGAATATGACCAGTGGCTTCAAAAAGAATTTAGGCACTTAAAGGAACCATACACCCAAAAATTTACATTTGCTTAAAAAAAATAAAAAAATGTGGCCATCCAAGATATAGATGTTTTTCTTCATCAGGACATATTTGAAGAAATTTAGCAACACTTGCTCACCAGTGGATCCTGGTTCTCAGCAGTGAATGGGTGTCGTCAGAATCAAAATAAAACGGCTCAAAACAATGTCATCCATATAACTCCAGTGCTTCAATCAATGTCTTGTGCAGTAAAAATCTGCATGTTCGTGATGAATACGCCTTGACTTTTTTTTTTCTTCTTCAAACTGTTGCTTCCACTTAAGATACAAGTCCTCTATTAATAATATTGCTGATTCAAAATCCCTTGATGTATTACACAGCTTTTCACTTCACCAGATGTGTTGTGGATTATTGTGATAATCTCTCATTCTCTCATGAGAGTCTCTCATTCACTGCAGAGAATTCATTGGTGATGAAGTGATACAGTATAATGCTAAACTACTTTGCTTTCTAATGAAGGAACAAACTCATCTACATTGTAATAAAATCATAACATTTTTAAGTTCTTTTTTTTATTTTTAGCTGAACTATTTCTTTAAAATTATTATTGTTTAAAACATAATTTATAATAACAATAAATGTTTGTTTCAATGCAACGGCATGTATCTAAAGCATCCAAATGCTCTGAGGCCACTTCATATAATAATGAAAATGTCTCTTTTTTTTAATTACCATTCAGTTTCATTAAACATGCATTAACTTAACCATTGTCTAGTCTGCATTGATGTTTTAATTGAAGTGAATGACATTTGATGTAATTCTTACTTGACATCTTCCTCGCACGATTTTGGTTTCTGAATAATTGCTGATTTCGGTTTGCCTGCATCTCTAAATTAGCATCTACACTGAAAGAGCAATCGAAATGTGTTTGTGCCAACGTTTTTGCACTGGCATGTAATGAGTAATTTAAATGAGAAAGTGTGGAAAAAGCTGTGATAAGTGCAGTCGGGATATTCAGCGAGGAAGTGTTATTTGAGAGGGGGGAGAAGCGTAAGAATGTTTGAGACCTACATTTATTTTGAATTCATATAAAACATCACATTTATTCAAATGTGCTTCCCTTGGATCTCTGTACAAACTTCGTCATCGAACACCTATGTAAAATAAATAGAAATACCATGAAATGACACATCTGCATTTCTCTTGTGTGTATATGTCACAAAAGGGTCACGCCTCAACAATCCTGGAACAATAAATCACACCGATGTTATGTTATTTAGCAGGGGAAGTGAATTTCTTACAAAACCACATTTAAATCATTTACATAGATGTACAGAATACATTGCAGCATATCTATATATATATATATATATATATATATATATATATATATCCTCTCTCCTTTTTTTTTTTCTGACAAGCAGGTCTCTGGCAGTCGTTTCGGTTCTGAACTTCCCGCATCATCAATATTTGTGGCAGGTTTATCTTCGCCACACAGAAATTAAAAAGGCCTCCAGCCTGAAGGCCACATTGATGTTTGTTCACTTCCTAGAGCAGATTTAGTATGAGCTGAGAAAAAAAAAACAGGAGAACACTAGATGGACAATAAGTTCTGTGAAAGTTCTTTTGCACCAGCAGATAACTCGGGGTGGGCAAAAACAAATTTGTTTGAATCAGGGAATGTTGCCATTTTCTGTAAAACTATCTGCTAAGGCGATAATGTTCTCTGCTCTTCTCAGAGCGGTAACGGAGTCTCTCTGAATGTCCCAAACAGTGAGGTTCTTAGTTTCCGCCTGGTCCCTTCATGCTAGAGTCTTTGAGGGACTGATGGGCAGCACCTGCGCTCAGATTACAAGCTGAAGGATCGCAGTAACCAGGTGGTCCGGCTGAACCAGGAGGTCCTGGAACGCCCGGCTGACCTGTGGAACCAGGTGGACCCCGTTCTCCATCACGTCCATCTTGACCGTATCCTGGTTTTCCAGGTTCACCTGCAAGACGGAAACAGGTCAGTCATCTTCAAGCTCACTACAATTCTTATTAAAATGTCTCATTTAGATTGCAAAAAGTCAAAGCTTAAGGTCATTCTCATTTGCATTTCCAACACCGTGAATGAGATTTGAGCCATGTGAGTCAAATAACCAATTTCATGGTGTTTGTATATTACATATGAATTAACGTTATGCCTTTTTGCATTCTTTTTTTGTGTTTTTCAGTGCCTGTCCAGTTTTATTTCTTATCTTTTAAGAAAAAAAAACTAAATTCTCCTAAATACTTGCTTTAAAACTTGAAAATCTAAAGCTGAGACACTGTACGGCATCGGCACAGGGCACTGCTGCAGATCTGTCTGTTACAATTAGAGCACTGGGTAAAGACTGCAAGAAATCCTGTTTAAACACACAGCTTCATTCGACTGACAGTAAGTGTCAGTGACACAGATACAAAGACAACAGAAGGTTTCATATACCTCCAATTCATCAGACATCTGACAGCTTCATTTAACACCAATTTAGCTTTGCTTTCAAAAGTCTATTACCAGGATGGGGCTAAATATATCTCCAACATCATTTTAGAAATAAATGGAGTTGTTTCAGACTAAATTGGTTTGCAGATGATATTCTATTTATGCAATAGTACAATGATTTTCTTTGACAAGAGAAAGCTGCATATAATACGGAGTCAGAACTGACCTGGTAGTCCAGGAGGTCCCGGCATGCCTTTGGGTCCGCGGCTTGTAGGTCCCCTGCTCCCTCTGTCTCCCATCTCACCTACAACACACATACAGTACATTAGATTAGTACTAGACATGCTGACATGGCACAACTCCAGTTTATTTGTCAACTGACCCTCAAGTAAAATACTTATTTAAAGTGTACCCTGAGATTTTAAGTTAATATTTTAATAAGTTAACTTAACATTTGCATGTTCGTTGTTATTAAAAGGTCATTAAAACTAAAGCTAAAACTAAAACAAAAAATCATTTTCATGACTTAAATGTTAGCTGAAATTTAACAAAACAAAATTAAAATAAAAAACAATTAAAACCTTAACTGAAATTGAAATGGAAAACCTAAAAATGAATGATCCTAAATGAACACTGCCCTGATGTTGTTTAATGATCACATGCAAGTATACAAATACAAATATTTGATTTTATTTCATTCTTATTTATTTTAAATTTAAATTTTAATTAGTAGCTTTTCATCAAGTTCTGAACTCCCATTTGGGATACCCTGCTCTAGCTGTTGTTCCAAGATCAACAAGGGTCCTGTAAAGCAGTCTGAAATCACAGTCCAGTAACGACTCACCTTTCGGCCCCTTGTGACCCAAAAGTCCCGGAGGCCCTTTGAGTCCCGGGAGTCCTCTGGCACCAGCATGCCCAGGGAAGCCGCTGTCACCTGGGGGTCCGGGAGGACCAGGGGAACCGGGTCTGCCTGGCAGTCCGACCGCTCCAGACTCTGGTCTCCTCAGACTGGCTGCCAACTGGGCCAGCTGCTCTGAAATGGCAAAGACCAAATGCGCTAATGCGTGTGAGCAACCCCCTGCTATTAGCACAGTTCATTTTTATTTCATTTATCCATTGGTTTTTCAGTTACACTCACTAATTAGAGTTGTCTAACACTGCACATTAACTGTTTTGTGTTCTGTCTATTGTGTTTCTGTACTAATGTTAGGGCGCCTCCTTGAGGACGATCCATCTTCCTGTTCTGTCTTCATCACTCCTTCACTGTACACTACACTTAAAGTTGCAATGAAATTGAAGCAGCGACATCTATTCTTCCATTAACATGATGCACATTTGAGGATAATGGATTATGAAAAAAGAACAAATGCAGGCCAGGGAGCTGGTTTTACGCATCGGTTGCTAGTTGGATTTTAGAAGGCATTGCACTGCTAAATGTGGCAAATGAACGTGAGGGTACAGGGGCGGGGTTTAAACGGATTAAATGATTGGATAAATTCTGCACACATCACTGGAAGATCCAGTTAGGATATTTTAACGACACTTTACGAGATCTAAACTGTGCATTTAATGAAGCTCTTTTTAATCTCGGTTTATGAAAGTCCATGAAATGCTTAGATGTTATTAACAGTACACAACCACTGTGCTTTTTACAGCCTCAACACTGTTTGGAAATGATGCTGTGTTGCATATATTTGACACGGTACATTTGTAAAGCCACGGCCATCGTTTACTTCATGTTGTTCCAAACCTTCATGACTGACTTTCTTTCTGTGTAACACAAAGGAAGATATTTTGAGCACTTGTAACCAAACGGTTTTTATCTTTGTTTGAAAACTTATTGACATTTCTAAAAATATATTTTTTGTGTGCTCTACATACAAAAAGAAAGTTCATTTTTGTGACTTTAATGACTTTAATTTGAAATACAGCGGGCATTCTGATAACACACACACATTAGTGTGGAAATGTCGCTTCGTAGATCCACTATATTTCTGGTCATCTGTAATATACGTGACCCTGGACCACAAAACCAGTCATAAGGATCAGTTTTTTGAAATTGATATTTAAGCATCATCTTGAAAAATATAAATTTTCATTGATGTATGGTTTGTTAGGATAGGAAAATATTTATAGTCCTATCCTATATATATAATATCCTATTCACGAATTACGTTTTGATATATTTATTGTAGGAAATATCATTAATATCCTAATGATTTTTGGCATAAAAGAAAAATCAATAATACTAACCCTTACCATGTATAAATGCTGTGTGCAAATAAAATGCTTTTATTAATTAATTAAAGAATATGGCATACTGTGTAGGCTACGTTTCATAAAATTGCTTGACTTGTTGTTAAACACTCTGAAGCACTTACTGAAAATAAATGATTCCCAAAGTCGAATCACTAGTACGAAATGCGTGAATAGAGCTAATAAATAATTACGGTTGTTCATGACTGGATTCTTCTGACCGCAACATTACAGCACTGCAGTTGTTTCACACTTAACACCTCTATACTGCAATTTAGGCTAAAATGTGTATCCTTTGTATATCACTTTGGATCAATGCAGAGTCAATTTTGGACTTTTTAATCCACACACTGTAAACTGCTTTATGTTTTGGAAGTAAAATAATACCCTAGATTAATTTGACTTTATTATAGCTCTAATATTTTGATGTGAATAAGCAGATAATTTGACCAGCTTTCAATTTTCACTAAAAGCTGTGTTGCAGAACGTTGTTAAAGCCCACTTCTTTCATTTGTCCTCATTCATCCTTTGCATGGCGTTCTTGTACATTTTCAATTTGCTATGGGAAATTGAGCATAAAAGAAGAGCATTGCTGCCGTTTTTACAACTTCCTTTTCTATTGTGTGAAGGGATAAAAGGGCAAAGCAATTTATTCATGATGTAAAGAATCCAATCCCAGGCCCTGAGCCATTGAGCAAGAGCTAGGGTATAGTAAATTTCAACGCTCAGTCGGAAAACGTCCTGAAAATGTATGCAGCACAATGCCTGACTGAGCTTTTTTAGGGAGGGATTGGCGGAGGAAAGCAGAGGCTGAAGGAGAAAACTCATCACTATGAGGCAAAAGTGCAGATCAGCTGAAACCAAAATGAATTTTTCAGTGAAATGTGAATGAAAAAGTCATTAGGGAACCTGCGGCGCTGCGCTCAAGAGGACTTAGAGTGAGGCAGAACTGATGGCTAACTTTTGTGAAGTGTCTCTGCTCATCAGAGTAGAATCAAAAAGAATCTTTAAAACAAAACACAATTTTTTCCTTTTTATTCATCTCACTCGTGTGTTCTTCTGCCTGGAAAGTTCCAATTCTCCGATGGCAAAAGCGCGGCTCTGCATGTTTAAAAGGGAAATTACGTTTATTTCTGAAATGATACAAATATTTGCTTCCAGACTCACCCTGCATAACGCGCATGCACACTTGTCTGATGTGCTGATCACTCGGTTCTTTACCCTGTAAACACAGGAGGAGTTGTTTAGAAGAAAATCACACAAGTTCTAACTGTACTCTGATCATTTCATCTCATTTCAGACCACTCGTTAGCTCTGCCTCAGAAAACAGAAAAGAAAAGAAAAAAAAGCTTGGAACTGGAATTAACTGTTCTTCAATGCTGCAGAATGTTTCACAGTACTGTTTTTCTTTATATACCTTTCCAAATGTAATAAGCATGTACAAAAAAAAAGGGAAAAACTACAGGCTTTCCACACAATTTGCCAACTGAATTTTTAGTTTCTAAAACTTTCCTGTAATTGATGATTACTGGATGAGGATTAATGATATTCATTTTATGATTGCACTCACGCACAACATTTTTAGCCAATTAAACATGTTTTGAATTCAGCATAACACAACAAAGTTCTAGTCACCATATGTACATGTACAAACTACTACTACATATACTGTAAAACATTACTTTGGTGTAAAGCTGCTTTGCAATGATATGTATCATGAAAAGCGCTATACAAATAAATTTGAATTGAATTGAATTTAATTGTATATAGGACTGGAAAATAATTAAATTCCATTATAAGTTTTTAAAGACTCTAAGAACCTGTACCTTTAAAAAAAATTGTTTGGTAACACTTCAGAATAGGGGGTCAGAATAGTGCATTAGTTAAGCATTAATCAATGGTTAATTTGTTTACAATTAAGCATTAGTTGAGCAAAAACACACTAATAATTAATGAATAACTTAGTAGTGTGTTTTTGCTTAATTGTGAACAATTTAACCATTGATTAATGCTTAACTAATGCACTATTCTGACCCCCTATTCTGAAGTGTTACCAGCTGTTTTCCTCCGTTCTTTGACAAAATGGGAAAATGTCAACGATAAAGCTGCCAAAAGTTCATAATAAAAACATACTAACACATTGAATAAGAAAAAAAATACCAACATAAACAGTTCACAGTGCGTTAATTGATTTAACAAACTCAACTTGTGATTTTAATAGTGCATTAGTAAATTCTGATTAATAAGATTAATAAATGTTGTAGAATCTTAGTTCATGTTAACTAATTTTGTGTATTAATTAACCTTATCGAAAAGTGTTACTATTTTTTCTTCTGACCACAAACCTTTGAACTGTAATGGACCTACAAAGTGAAATCATGATAATGTGCAACAAAACAATGAAAATGACCCAGAAAAATGTCTTTAAAAGCAGATAGGACATTGATAATGGATACTGTATTTATATCTTAAGGGTTAGCGTGATTTTACCAAGTACAAGATGTTCCTGGAACAGCATTCTAATCAACCAATCATAATTGAGGAATGACTTTTCTGGAAATATTTGTTTTAGGCTTATAATCATAGTTAGGTGCTTCTACACCCTTATTAATAAGCTATCATTTACCACTGATTTTAGGCATAATTTTTGGCTAGGGATAGATTTAAGAGTAGGGATTGGGATTAGTTATATTTTTGGAAAGTAATGTTGAACCAGGATCAACAAAAGATGTTCATCCAGGATCACATTCTACTTGGTGAAATCACAGTGACCACATATAAAGCCAGGCAAAACCTTTTTTTATAACCGTACACGGTCTTGGCTTATGAAGTGTAATTGCTATCACTCTGTCTTTGAAAGGTTGCTAACATACCGCTGGTCCCTGTGTGCCACGAGGTCCTGGAGCTCCTCTGTTCCCCTGCATGCCACGTGGTCCAGAACTACCAGGAGGCCCCTCGATGCCAGGCTGCCCACGGGCTCCCTCTGGTCCTCTATTACCCGGATCCCCTTGGTTACCAACCTGAATTTACACCAGAGGCGCATACATAGATGTACTGTAATACTAGTGTCTTGACATAGTAAATCATTTTAATACAGTGTCATGTGTGCTAAAGTGAGTCCAAAAAATCATGGATGTCTAAAATCAGAGCCAACCACCCAGTAGGCCGCCGTCAGAAATGAATTAATATTAATGAAAGAATAATAATCCAACCACTCACTTCGCCTTTAGCTCCAGGTTGACCAGGGTCACCCTAAGTGTAGAAGAAGCAAGAGAATTAAAGTGCACTACAATATCTCAAAAATCTCACTGTACGTTAGCATACTCCGTTCATATTATTTTCAGTTAAGTAGCTACTCACAACATCTCCCTTGTCTCCTGCGTTTCCCTCATCACCTTGAGCGCCCTACAGTAAAACACATCAACATGAGGGAGATTAATTCATATTTATAAGTTAAGTTATTGTAAAACCTCTTGAATAAATAGTTTTGCTTATGAATTGAGCCTGCGACCCAATGTGCATACTACTCACCCATTCTGCTCTAAATAGTATTGAAAATGACTAATAATATCACATCGAATTTAGGATTGATGGTATGCACATTGAGACTCAGGCTGAGTCTTTCTAAATCTTTCTTACGTTAGTTTTTAAAGGTGCAGTGTGTACATTTAAGCGGGTTCTAGTGGTTGAGATTGTGAATTGCATCCAACAGCTCGTTCCCCGCTCACCCCTCCCTTTAGAGAAGCTACGGTGGCTGATACAGGACTAAGATGTCTTAGTCTAAGACAGTGGAGTTAGCCAGCATTGAGGTTTCTTTACAAAGGTAACTTAATGAATTACATGGACTTAAATATTCAATAAATTGATACGCTATTGCAAATATTATTGTTACTTGTTCATCATTGTGTCTTTGCAAGAAAAGCATAGTGACGAAACAACTGATCTATATAAACGTTCTCTATTATAGATCAGTGGAACTCTGTACTTTGACGGTTACTGTGAAAAACATGATGGTGACTTCTATGTAAGCGGACCCGCAGTGTACGTAGATAGCTCATTCTACTGTAAGTTAATAAAAACGAAACAATTAATTGTGTAAGGTCTTTGTACACCACTGAAAATGTAGTTACATATATTATATATTGCATTTCTCTCAATAGATCCTGCTAAATATTACACACTGCACCTTTAAGGGATCTTATGTATTCAGTTTAGTTCTGCTGATAATGTGAATCATGTTCTTACCTGTTCTCCCTTTGGTCCAGGTTCTCCTGATTCACCCTGTGTAATAACACATTCAGAAATCCATTCCCTCGAATATTTAACTGAAAGCATGTGTCTGAAGAGTTTATTAAAACAACAGGTATGCAAAAATAACCTATACGCTCAGCATTTTGCTCTTTTTACAAATCCCACATCAATTTGAGGTGGGTTTTTTCCAAATACATTAAGGAAACCATTGAGTCTAAAATGGTCCAATTTGATTTCAAAAGCCTCATTGTAATTTTAAAGCTTTTAAACTTAAAAAAAACCAATGGGAGCACATAATAATTGTAGTGCCTTAAAGGCTAGCAAAGTAGAACACTCACTATCTAATTGAGCAAAAACAGTGAATATAAAGAGGTTAGCTGTTTTTAAGGAGCTGCAGATGACTTTTTGTAATAGTCACAGGGATGTTGATGTAGCAGAACTCCAAGTACACTTTGTTGTTTCTTAATAAATATAGAATAAGGGATGCAAACACCTTTTTCGGATTTCCTGACTGCAACAAGTCAGGGTCAGTTCACCAGGAAACTAAATCATGTTGAAAAGGTTACAAGGTATTTTGAAATGACAAAAATCACTTCAAACGCAGTAGGCAGAGACATCCTCACCCTATCTCCTTTTATTCCTGGCAGGCCCGGTGGTCCAGGAAGTCCAGGCAAGCCCAAGTCACCTTTAGGACCCTGAAAAGAGAATCAATGTAAGAAGGCATGCAGTCAGAGTTTGGGATTTACTGTAAAATTCTAGTTGATGTCTTATTTCTTCTTTCTCACTGCAGGTATTCCAAACAGATAGGAAAGGTTCAAAAACTTTTGTCAATAAAGAGCAAATGCTGCAGAATCCTTCAGTTCCCCTGCAAAAACACTCGTGCATTTTTAAAAGGTGAGCGCGGTCTGAGAAAATGCAAGATCAGGACAAAGTGGCAAATGCTGATAAATTTGGTACATTATGTGCATGTACACCAGTGTTTCCTGCACTGCTGATTTAATCTACAGTTACATACCTGTATGCCACAAACCTATGCTTTAAAGTCTTTTCAAGGATGCGTTTTTTCAATTCTACAGAAAATGAATACAGGATAAATATATACAATTATAAACATTATAACAGCGATATACAGTTAAACTTTGAACTGCGATACTTGAAAACTCTTTATTAGAGTTAGTGGCATTAAATGTTGCATGAAAAAATATCTTCCTTTAGTATTTTTGTTATTTCATTTTTTTTTTTGTTCACAGATATCTAAACATCCTTAAATCAAGATATATTTACTTGGAATGCAAATTGAACACTCAAAGTCTTGTTTTCTAAGAAATTAAACTATTGTTATTGGATATTGTTATGCAATGAGCCCATTGGCAAATATTTGTCGAACTCCATTTTGATCAATTTGTCATGAAACAAAACTACTTAATGTCATTTTCTGATGCAAACACATCCTGATTTGTCTTGAAAGCATATGTATAATATAATAAATAAATATTTAAATATTTCACTCTTTGTTATATTGCAGCCATTTGCTAAAGTTCATCACACAGCACCCCATATTGACAGAAAAACACAGAATAGTAGACATTTTTGCAGATTTATTAAAACAGAAAAACTGAAATATCACATGGTATATATAAAACTTAGAAAGCAAATCCTTTATTTGTAGTGTGACCAGAAGACACAGTAAATGTTATTTCCATATTCTTGTGGTCAGAATTATAATTTTTTTTTTTTTTAATTTTTGTAAATTAAATTAAGATCTATTGAAAGCTGTGTTTTCAAACTTTGAACTGTTGATGATAAAAGACGTTGTGTGCTTGTTCTGTATAATTAAAAAAAAAAAAAAAGAATATAAAAGTTACAGTTTATTTACAATATTCACGTAAGCATTTGAAGAGTGTTTGTGTGTGTAGATAAATGTGTGCTCATGGGGATGGCAGGGGAACAGAGGGAGGGCTGTTTGAGAGACACTGCTGTGAGACATTCTTTTGACTGTTGACTCTTTACTGTGAAAAACTGTGAGGTGAAATCCCATTCAAGACAGAGAACGCGGGCTCCAATCTCTTCCATGGGCCACAGCATGGTGTTTCCCTTCTTACCCGCAGTGTCTGCATTTCTGTACTACGACTATTTGCCTTGGCTTGACCCTCAAATTAGCATAATATGAAAGTCATGAATTCCCCTAAAAGACTATTAGTGAATTCACTGTGCACCAAACCGTCTAAATAAGTAAAAGCGATTGAGCTTATTGGATGCTTTTTGTTTGAACACAGGGATAATAGAATAATTTGAATGGAGCGCTGCCTATGATTTATTTTTTAATTTTGGGTTATAGGAAAGAAAAATTGCAAATGAGATCTCTTTAATGTCGTCTTTAAAGTAGTTTCCCTAACACAGCGCAAAATCATTTTCTTATTCTTTATGTTTGTCTCATATTCCAGTAACTAAATATCTAAACATACAAGATGAATTGATATGACAGGCAAAATTGAGATTTTTTTTTCTTTATGGATGTTATGATTTTGTGTTGGAAAAGTCAAACAATACTGATTAATAGTGATTATTTTTACAGTGTAGACACTACAATAAGAGATATGAAACCAGAAGTTTACTGCTTATTGGATATTTCTGCACATAAAATGTGACATTTCAATTTGAACTCTTTCAGGAGTAATTAATTGGAATTATACTATCCACATGAATTGTGTAGCTAGCGAATATTTGATATAATTTGTGGCTATTTATATTTCTTTTTAAGGAGAAACATCTGAGCCTGAGTTATGCAGAGCCTCAAAGAGAAACCTCTGAGCAACAGAGGCAAATTTAGGGACCCTCATCTCTCTATAGGCAAGGGCTTTTACTTATTCAGTCATGAATAGCATGATGAAAGTGAATTATGGAGATGCTTGCTTTGATACCACAACCATATCATTATACACATTATGCACTTACTCTGGCTCCTGGTTTCCCCATTGGCCCAGGTGGCCCCTGCTCTCCTCGGTCTCCCTAAACAGAAGGACACTATCATCATTTGGGAAATATTCCTTGGTGAGTAAATACAGACACATCTAGTCTGTCCATTAGCCATTAGTCTTCCAGCTTTGTGTACTCACAGGTTGTCCAATAGGCCCAATGGATCCAACTTCTCCTTGTTCTCCACGCTCACCCTGAACAGAGACACTTAGTTTCAGATAATCTGTAGATCGCATATAATACCAAAATCACTCGATGGTTAACCTACCGGTTTACCGGCAGATCCCATAGTACCGATGAGGCCCGGCTGTCCTGCATTACCCTGCAATTGGAGCAAGTACAGGTAGAGGATGGTGCATGACATTGCATTTTTAATTAGACTTATCTTTAAAAAAACGAAAATGTTTTATTATAAAATAACATTTAAATGTAATCATTTCAAAATGAATATATACTATATATTATAATTTTGTGATACCAAAATTGATGTGTAGCACTTCAAGTTGATTTTTGTTTTTAGTGTTTTGTTAATGTATTTTTAATGTGGATTTTAATATTAGCCATTTTTCAGTCGTCAGCCATAATTTTAAAATGATTATCAGAGTTTCTTTAACAGTTCGAATGTTAAGACTGAAAAAATGCCAGAACCTGGCTTTTTCTTTCTTTTTTTTTAAACCAGGGGTTCTGAGACACATGGAAAATTATTTTTGCTTCATTGTTCTGTTAAAAATTTAGTCAGTTCAGGGTGTTAAAAAATGTGATGACTTTGCACCGAGCACAGATAAATTTAGCGACATTTCTCACCTTCTCTCCTCCTCCACCTTTTGGTCCTGGGCTTCCTGGTAAACCCTGCAGGCATGAAATAAAAGTCACTAAATATTGAAATGCAGTTGTCAAGGCTACAACTCCTGAAGGAGGTAAAATGCCTTCACTTTTTTCTTTTAGATCAAAGTCGATCCAAGGGGTGCATTTGAAGAGTCTCGAATTTAACGACCTGACATCATGCTGGATAAAGTCAGAAGTATTTTATAATCTGCCATGAAATGGAGCGCAAATGTGAAAACGAAATGAATTATTGACTTTTTTTATCTGCTTAATAGCTTTAAAGGAGACCGGTTGAACATGAGATTGTAACATAAAGGCCAGAATTCAACTATGTATGTTCGACAAGGATAAAATTAAAGTGATTTATTCTGCATCCTGTAGAAAGGAGGAGCAACATAGCATACACAATCACTTAAAGTTAACTTTGTAAGGTTTTTGAAAGAAGTCACTGAAGCCAGTTTATTTAATCAAAAATACAGAACAACAGTAATGACCTCAAAACGTTGGACATACTTCATTATTCACTGGCAGTCTTTTATTGAATGCATTTCCTTATTTCTACATTTAGACTTACAGGGAGCCCTTGAAGGCCAATCTCCCCAGGACTTCCAGGCTTTCCGCCAGCACCCTATAATAAGTAAAAAAGAAAAAAAATTGCCATGATTACCACTGTCACACTTTTTCCATGACCATGTTTGAATGACAAAAGCCAGATTTTGCTGTACCTTGGCACCTGGCATGCCAGGGATTCCCTCACGTCCGTCCACACCTGGCAAACCCTGGAGAAAGACACAGAATAATTCAAAATCAAAAATAAATCAATCAATCAAAAATTCAAATAAATCATTTTATCTAATCTGACAAAAAGGACCATACTGCCATATTTTTCATGTTGTTATCATCTTATCAACTGACACCACAGCAGCATTTGTCTGCATTGTCATTAAAGGAAGTGAAAGTTATTAATATGGTAAACCACATACACCGTCTCCCTTCGGCCCTGGAAGACCAGTGTTGCCTCTTGGCCCTTGAGGTCCCTGCAGAAAGAGATCATTTCATTCAATCAGATTTACTCAAATCCTTACATATTACCCTTAGTATGACAGGATATAGGTTAGCCAAATAGGGCATGTTCCTGGACCAACCTTTGAATGTTATTTCAGGACTAACAAGTACATTGAATCTTGATCATGTCCTGCTTGGCAAAATCCCATTTACGATGGGCAACTTCTCAAAGGCTACTTAAATAACAAAAACCTCTTAAACTTCTACTGTGTGCAATTTTTGTTGTTATTATAGTTGTACACATACCTGTTCTCCTTTAGGCCCAGTTTCTCCCATTACTCCTCTTTGGCCTCGATCCCCCTAGATAAAAAGAAGCACACACTTCAGATATCTGCTAATATTGATTTGTTTATTTACACCCAAGGCTCAAGACATCAACTTCAAGTTATGCCTACTGCTGAAGCAGACTGTCTTCAAAGCCTTCAAAGTGAACAAGATGCAGAACTTTCCTGTTTACAGCTTTAGATTAGATTAGTTTCTTTTTGAACTTACCATGGCTCCTGCAACACCCTGAGGTCCAGGGTCCCCATCAACACCTCGAGGCCCCTGTAAAAAATAACTACATATTATTACTTATTACTCTGTGTTTTGTATAAAAAAAAATTCTTTGTTATATGCTTTTTTATATCTGTTGCTGTGCTGTTTTTTGTATTAAAGGGATAGTTTGCCCAAATCATGAGTTTCTTTTCTATGTTGAACATTTAAGGAGATATTTTGAAGAATGCTAGTAATCAAACAGTTGATGAGCCCCACTGAGTTCCATAGTATTTCTTTCCTTATTATGGAAGTCAGTGGGAACTCAGTTCTTCAAAATTCTTCCAAATATCTTTTATGTTTAACATAAAGAAATGTGTGCAATTTTGGAACAGCATGAGGACGAGTAAATGACCAAATTTTGAGTCTCCAAATAGTGAACCCATAAATATATAAATCAGATTATGACTTTTAGTTTATATAAATGCATTTACAATGTAGTCTTCCCAATCCATTACAAAAAGGAACAGAAATATTGATTTCTCATCTTGTATGCAGAGTGTATAAAAATATTTCTGCAATCAAACGGTGCTCTAGAATGAGAATGTCCCTCCCCTTTTACGTTGTGATGTAAACTAAAGACAAATGGATATTTTAAAAAGAACAGGCAAAATATTATATACCTTAACTGCTTAATTAATCAACATCTTACCGTCTCTCCTTTGGAGCCAATCATACCGGTGGAACCTCGAATTCCCTGTGGTCCCTGAGAGCACATAATTGGAACAAGGCTTTAAGACCAGATCAAGACATCGTTGCTGGATCAGTTTAGTAATAAACAGGAAATGCACGTACAGTTGGGCCTTGAGTTCCGACCTCTCCAGATCCCCCCTGATCTCCCTCCTCTCCCTACAAAGAGAAAGAGAGCTATTTAAGACACTAAATCCAAAATATCCTCAAAATACACAATGACTTGACAGACAGACAGAGAGACAGACAGATAGATAGATAGATAGATAGATAGATAGATAGATAGATAGATAGATAGATAGATAAAGCATAATACTGTATTATAACCGTAAGTCTTACACTTAAATCCCTCATTATTCTTCATGCATCAAGAGTTTATTTGTTATACAGAACTTTGATACACTGTAAAAAAAAATGTTATTTTTACGGTAATATACCGGCAGCTGGGGTTGTCGAAATTCTACCTTTAAATAACGGTAAAACCTTAATTTCTTTAACGGCAAAAAATGTAAAAGTATAATATAAAAATGTTTGTTTTGTCAATAGTTTTACGGTTTTATTTCAAATTTACAGTTAAATACCATATTTTCTAATAAGACACTGTAATATCTGAAATAATGTTAAAATACCGAACTGCTAATATAGTGAAATCCATTTTGTACCTTTGAAATACACTGATAACTACCAAATGCAGGTGGTTATGAGAAAGTCACATGATGAGCCAAAGCTCATCACAAGTAGCTTTAAAAGATGAAAACATATAGAAGGTGCTCAGTGTCATTCACACAAACACTAAACTAAAATGGGCAATAAACATTCATTTAACAACATTTAATGTAACATACAACCCTAATAAACATAACTGATACAAAAAACTAAGAAGAAACCAAGTTATTAAAAAAAAAAAAAAAAACATCAAATTCAAACTAAATTTTAAATGCAATGCAGGGAATTCTGGGAATGTCACTGTACAGTGTTTCTCTGTTAATTTAACAGGAATTTACCATTAACCATTTTACAGGTTTTTACCGTAGCATTTTCACTGTTTTTTACAGTTAAATTTACGGCCATTTTTTACAGTGTAGACAGCATTTAAATACATCCTGCACGTTAATTCAGCCCGCGCATCATTCCTTAATTAGAAATAAACCTCCGTTATAATTTCAAAAAAGAAAAAAATGTCTTAAATGCAACACAAGGTTTTTTCATTACAGCAGACCAATTGCTTGACTCATATTCAGATTCACTCTGCAGAACTGACACATGTTGACCTCAAAAATACACACATTCACACAAAACCCAGATTCTATGGTTCCTCCCTTGTGTCTTTTTTTTTTTTTTTTTTCTAAAACAAATTTCTTACCTTGTGTCCTTGTTTCCCAGGCTCTCCAGATTCTCCTTTCACCCCTTTATGACCCTAACATTGGACAGGAGGACAGTTTATAAAATACATTATTTGAAATACATATTCAAAAGCATAGGCATTTTTTTTTTCATAAAATAATAATCGTAATAATTATTTTATATGTATTTGTAAAATTTCAATTATAATTTAGACTTTGTTTTAATTACTTTAAATTTATATCTATTGCATATTGATTTATATTAATTCCCTCTGAATTACTACAGGTATCTACAGGAAAATATACCTTCATTCCAGGCAAGCCAGGATGACCGGCAGAACCAGGTGGGCATGCGTTAGGACACTTAATATCAGAAAAACAATATAGAGTTTATCACAACATATTTGAATGTGGATGTTGAAAACAATATGGCTTTGAAAAATAATATGGTTTATAAAATTTCCTCTTACCAGTTCCGTGGTTCCACCCAGCATCCCTGCAGCACCCTTTCAACAGACAGAACAGATACTTCAGAACAGATTTGACTTATTTTGAAGGAATTAAAGGGCAATTAGTTGATTAAGGAAGCAATTGTGCCACCCTGTTGTTTCATAATTATCACTGCTGCTTTACATGATGTTCCTAATTAGTCTGTGTATACTAATGTCTCAGTCGAACACTCTAAATTGAAAATGTACAGTTTTTACCCTATCTCATCTAACTTACAATTCTATACCTTATTATCTAACATAATTATTATTTCTATCATGATCTGACTTTTCAAAATGACTTCTGTTGGTGTAAGAAGGAAGTCATGATTTATATTTTTCTCCCAGGATTAAACAGATGAAAGGTTATTGCTCTTCATCACAGCAATACTCACACGGGGGCCTGTTGGTCCACGGGGCCCCTGTGGCCCTCTCACACCCATGGCTCCCTATTATATAGAGAGAAACATGACATTTTTAAATAGATGTATGAATACTTTTTTACTGTAAGCATTTTTTTCACTAAAATTAGTCAAAATTATACTGAACTATTGAAGCAGCTCATCATAAATGTGTACTTTTTTTTTTTTTTTTATGTATTATTGTTATTTTTAAATAGTTTATTTCTTTATTTATATATCTATTTTAATTTTCAAATTTGCATTTGCTCTATTTGAGTGAACACACTTGATTTGTACTTCACCAAGAAATCAGTATAGAAACAAGTATAACAAGAAAGAAAGAAAAAAAAAAAGGCAGGACTGCTTGCTGCTGCTGTTTACATTATTGACAAACGACAAGGAAAAACCTAGAGAACAATCAGAAGAGTCACTCACAGGGGGTCCCAATTTTCCCTGCTCACCCGGAAGTCCTCCTGATCCTGGTGGTCCCTGTATAAACAAATATCAAATTTAAATCTTTATTTCCACCACCCAAAGAAAACCCAACTCCACACACTGCTTTTTTAGTAAACACGTGAAAACAAAAGCCACTTACAATTGGTCCATCGGGTCCAACACCCTAAAAAGACAGAAAGAGGTTTTTCTAATTATATATACTGTATATTGTTTTCCCATTTCTGAGTTATGTTTATGCAAAAGCACTTTATATTTACTGAATACGATAATCTAATCTCATATAAAAGAGTAGATTTCTTTTGACTAACTGTATTTATTAGCAGCTGTTAGCATTAAGGCAAAGATGCAGTACGTTGGGTACAAATCAGCTTTAAGACCGTTTACAACTCCTTGTCTGTTTTTATTAAATACACAGTCTTCAAAGACATCGAAAGATGGCAAGATTAGGCTTACCGCCCCTCCTCTGGGTCCAGGTTTGCCAGGTTCTCCCTATTTGAATTACACAAATTCACTTTTTAGACTTATACATAAATGAATTATACATACATTTAATGTTATATGTATAAAAGTTATATTTGACACTTATATTGGACACTTAAGGGAGGGAGGGAGGGAGCTATCAGACTCCGTGTTGGATGACAAAATAAGCTTATACAATTCATATACTAAACAGTCGAGTACAAAGTGCATAGAATAAGTGTATATTGTACAAAAAAAAACTGTTTTGAAAATCACATTTCTGCACAATTACTGTTATGAAAATCACATAAAGCCAGAGAATCTGGTGTTGTGTTTGAGTATCGTTGCATGAGTGAATCTGACTTGGCTGCACAGATCAGTGAGCACACAGACAGGATTAGGAACTAGTGGTCATGTGAAAAGACTTATAATTCCCTCTGCAAGGCCAGTCAGTAGTACACTGATTTGAGCCCGGGTCCCTACTGAAGCAGAAGCTCATTAGTCACTCACCTTTTGTCCTGGGGGGCCGTCGGGGCCTGGTTCTCCTATGGGGCCAGTCAATCCCTGGAGAACACAGAGGGGAAATGTTACATTATTACCTCTTACAACAGCAGTCGACGACAGACTTTAAATAAAAAGGTTGTTTTAGGGGACGGTTTGCTGCATGAATGTTTAGTCACAGTTTCTAATTAATTAACCATACAACTTCTGTAATTCAACACCTCTCAAACCAGAGTGGATATTTTTTTGACCCCTACTTCCATTTTCTCAGGGAATCCACTTTAATTAAGTCCAGGCTTCGGGTGTCTGTGTTTAAACAAAAACCCTGTTGTCTGCTGGACAGACCTTTTTCCTGTGGTCTTTGCTTTGGTCCGGCATGAGAAATTCCCTGCATTTTTGACCCGTGCCGCCCACTATTGACTGAACTCTGCAAAACTGTGGTTTGCTTCTCCCAAAGAAGTCTGCAGATTTTTAACATGTTATGAAGGGAATCCAAAAGATGTTTTTTAATGTGTTTCCTTACATCAGCTCCAGGTAATCCAGGAAGTCCAGCAGAGCCAGGTTTTCCAAGGTCTCCATCAGGACCCTTTGGGTTCGAATGACAGTGTGTAAGATACAAAAATATCTTAAATGTAGCAAATTATAATGCATGACATAAAAACACTGATATTTACAGCCGAACCATCTTCACCGGTGTCACCTCTCTCACCCTGCAAAACAACCCCAGAAAACACAGTTTAAGTCTTTCATAATGCATAATGTTAAAATATAATATTTTAAATTATATTCACATTTTTGGAAATTCAACTCACATCAATACCATCTATTCCAGGCACACCGGGAGGACCAGGAGGGCCACCTCCAGCCCTCTGTTCAAAAATAGTAAGTAAACAATGCTGTCAAAGTCCTACATTGAGGTCACATGTTTTAGATTCATTAATACAAAATTCATGCAATATAAAAACTAAAATGATCGATTGGCTAAAAGAAAGTACTATAATTATTTTAAGTTTAAGCATAAAGCTAAAAAGCTTTAGAAAACCGTTCAAACACCTGCCGTGCAACAGGTGTGCATTTGCATCTTACAACATATGGATCGTACAGATGCAAAACTGCAGTGCAGCTATGTCCTACAGTATCTGTGATTCTATTTAAGAATGCTAATAGTCTTGCATATGCTGAAAATACAAGCGCTCACCTGAAACTCTGCCTCAGATATCTAAAGAAAAAGAACAAAGAATGGTTGCATTTACCTGTGCCGTGCAAATGATGGTTATCTCCAACAAAATCAGTAAAAAGGGCCCGCGCACTCCTGCAGCGCGAGCCATAATTTCCCCCAAGACACAAAAGCCCCTGTTTTCTGGGATCTTGGGTTGACGGACCCCCTGACCAAGAAACCAAACTAAATCCCCTTTCAACTATCTGAACTCAAGGGAGACCATAAGCACAGAGTGCTCATACATATGCTTTGTTCTGAGTCTGTGATTGGAGGACAGCAGCACAGTGTGAGGAGGAGTCTGGCAGACATTCGAATAGACAGCGGGAAATTTTACTAGACGGTGACATTTGACCTCTGTTAACAAACACTAATTGGTCTTTGGGAGTCAGAGTGGGAATGCTGGGAAAGAGTGGAGCTGTACTATTGCATTCCAGTTTTTAAAGTTTGGGTTTTTTAGTTTCTTAGATTAAAATTACGATGTTAGACATGTCTCACCTCTCTCCTTGCAGGAAGGTCGCCACATGTGTCTCTCTGCGGGATGTTTAAGTCGCAGTGGATCAGCATTGACTGCAGCTCAAACTGAAACAAAAGACAAACAACCATCAAAAAGCATCATGATAATGTGAGCCTGCGGGGTGTACTGAATTGTTTATCATTGGCTTATTATGTTCAAAAATGTGCAATGTTCAAAAAGAGATTGATTAGATTTTTGTTTAAAAAAAGAGCTTTTTATGCTGCTTTTTTAGTTGAAAATTATTTTTGCAGAACAATGAATTTAAATGAGTTTTCTCGTTGATGGTAGTGGTAGATTAAGCTCATAATATGTGCATATATCATTCGGTGACACTTAATTTAAAAGTTACACAAAAGTTACTGAGATCATTACTTTAGGGAATACACAAACCTCATGCCTGTCAATATAAAGATATATGCTGGGATTTTAAACTACCGTGGGGTCAGAAAGCTTTCCTTTTTGAAAGGAATTAATACTTTCACACAGCAAGGAAGAATTCAATTGATCAGAGGTGGCAGTGGAAAACATTTATAACGTTACAAAAGGTTTCTGTTTCACAAAGAAACGCTGTTCTCCTCAACTTTGTGTTCATTGAAGAATCTTGAAAAAAATGAATCATGGTTTCCACAAAAATATTTAGCTGCAAAGCTGTTTTGCAACACTGATAATGAGAAGAAATGTAAACTAGAATGATTTCTGAAGGATCATATGTCATTGAGGACTGGTGCAAAGGCTGCTGAAAATCAAAATAGGAATAAATTACTATTTAAAATGTATTAACATTGAAAGCAGTTATTTTAAAGTGTACTAATATTTTTTACAATAAAATATAGTTTACTGTAATTAGATCAAATAAATGCAGCCTTGGTGGAAATCTTTCTTCTTTCAAACACACTTTCAGGAATCAAATGTTTGAATGGCAGTGTATATATTCAATGTTAAATATAATAAAAACATGGTGGACATTTGTTTTAATGTACCAGTTACCCACAAACTTGTGAAATTACAACCTATGAAGTTTAACTACATAAAAAAAATACAAACATTTTCCAAACATATAAAGCAAAATGTATATTTATACAAAAACTGACCTTAAAACCTCTTGATTTTATGACATAACAGATCTAATAAGAAGGAGAAGTACAGATATTCTGCTTGCATCTAACTTGACATTGCAAATATTCTTACTGCAAGTATTGTTGTGAGGAAAAAACCTTTTAAACAGGCCATCTGTCCGACTAGAACCTCACTGCTAGAATTCCCACATACCTGCTGAAATGTATCTGGAAAAATCCAAATCCATTTAAAGAGACAGTCTGCTCTGAGCCTTTAAATCTCATAATGATACCAGTGTTTGAATGTCTGCTTAAACACCTTTTATCAATAGCTTTTATGTAGCCATTTAAAATGTATATGTTTGTGATTTTTTTTTTTTGTTGTTGGATCGTGCTTTGTATACAAAGCACGATTGTATACAAAGTTGTGTGAAAGTGCTTTAGAAAGAAAGAAAATGACACAAAAACATTGTGACCATGAAAAGAAAATGTGCATATGTGCTGATAACATATTGATGGACATATTATATGTTTTAAGGGCTTTAAGGAACATAAATATCAGAGTACTAGAAAAGTAATGGTAGACCTTATGGAAACACATAAATACAGTTGTAAATATGGATAGGAAAGAAAATTTTACCGGCACAGCTATTCCTGAATTATCCTTCAGTTTTCCAATATGCGTGAATCCATCTAGGTTTACTTGTCCTCTGGGTGCCAGCTGCTGTGAATCTGTTGCTTTACAGTCTGTTATGAGGCTCACAGAACCTTTTTTGACAAGCAATAAAATCTTGTGCCACTGAGAATTGAAGAGAAGTGTTTGGTAAGGGAATAAAGCCGTCATCTGTCTGTTCTCTTGGGTTCTGTAGGAGAACTCCACAGACAGGGCCTCCCCGTTGAGTCTGACTGCAAGCTGTTCGTTTCCATTCAGATCTTGCATTTGCCACAAATTCCAGCTCTTACTCTGTGTATTTCCACTCATTCGATAGGTTGCAGAAAATGCAAATTCCTCAGGCAGCCCCATGGGAAACGCAGATCTGATTAAAAGAACATTACCAAGACTCAATTAGACCAGATTACGAATGTAAATTATATCTGGACTTATCCGATTAATACTGATTAAAATCAATAACATATTTTACAATATTTAAATGACATGGAAATATACCACACTGAACATTATTAGAATGGTTATGATCTACAAAAAAAAAAACATTGCAGTGATCCAATGGAACTATAATGGTATGGTAATACCATGCCACTGAATAATTATTGTAATCATAAACCATAGTATTTTTATCTCAGTTCTTAAAAAATGCAAAAATACTGCTGCAATGTTCAATTAGGCAATATTTTTGTATTGTTCTTTATCAATGCCAATAATTTTGTTTTCTAGTTCAGCACCATGGACAGAGGAAGTTCCATCAATGACCAGTAGATGTCGCCACATGCCAACAGTACAAGTCATTCTCAAGCGTTTCCTTGGTTACCGGGTGAGAGATTTTCTGATAAGGGGGGATTGCAACTACCATGTCTGTAGCACTGGGCAAGGCAATAATACAGTGGCTCTCAATCAGGGGCCCCAGGCCCACTAGGGGGCCTC
>JAUMHG010000055.1:17120692-17132985 GCA_032359395.1 Enteromius anoplus
ATCGAGGGTGGAGAGAGCGCTGGTTATTCACTAATCCCACCTACAATCCCTGCCGGACCTGGGCCTCGAACCTGCGAACTTTGGGTTACAAGCCCAACTCCCTATCCATTAGGCCACGACTGCCCCCAGTCCATAATAAAATCTGGTATTGGGTTTTATGTGTTTGTGTGCTAGTAATAAAGCAAGCATACGTTTTACAGCTGCAAGAAGTATAGTGCTTGTCTTGAATTCTGCTTATTATGAACACTCTTGTTTTCTTGAATGGGATGACAGGTTCTATCAGATCCGAGCCAGTATGAAAGTGCCGCCACGGGTCCCACAGAGGGTAGAAGCCAGTCTGCTGCATCCCATTGGTAAAAAAAAACACACTTACACATCTCAAATGAACAAGTCCTGTCATGTCGTGATAGCACAGAAAAAGAAATCAGGGTACTAAACAAATTCCTTTGCTTAACCTTCAGAAAATGTTAATTGTGAAAATATTTTATAAAATGTGTTTGGTTTATTTTTTGTTTAAAAATATCTACATTTTGTTTAAAGATGATTATTGAGATTGTGTTTATTTGATATTTTAGTTAATGCAATATACACATAAATGCATTTACCTAAGAATAAGATTGATTGAGCTTAAAACTAGGCTGCTAGCAGTTATGCCACGCCAGTCTTAGATTATATCATTTCTGAATCACTATTTTTGCAATTTATTAATTTTTTTACTGATAGCTTATTAATGTGCATGTGCTGAAGCTGTATTTTCTTAAGACAAACAACAGAAGTGTTTCAGCCAGCTAAAAGATCAGTTTTATCTCTATAGAGATTTCTGCAGGCTGTATAATTCAAAGGAATGCAGCTTATCTTCAGTTATGAGGGTTAAATGTCTTACCTTCCCTTTCTAACAGTTCCAACAGCTGTAGCCTTGGGCTCTCTTAATATTACATCAACATTCACGTCAGGGCTTACAGTGATTGACACAGTGGGTTAATAGAATCTTCGTCTGCACTTAAACAGGCTCTGTGTCTATTGGAGTGTGTAATATCTTACACCCTGTGGTGAAATGTGGGGAGGGAGGAGCATTATTATCTGTCCAGCGATTCCTCAAATTCTTTTCCAATACAAGCATCAGGGTAGTCTTTTAGCTTTGTGTTTGAAAAGCATGTGTAATGTTGTTGGACAATGATGAGTGCAGGATGCACTAACACTGTCTAGTCTGATGTCAAACTTGTGTTGGTGCGCTTTGTCACGCCATAATTTGCATGTGCACAAATAAGGCTGAATGATTTTCAGAGAGCAAGAATTTTAAATGGAAAAAATAACAGCAGATCTTTATTTCTGTTAAATCAATGGATCGTTTGATATGTTTTTCTCTCTAAGCTGATCTCGATAAACGTTTGAAAGCCCTGCTAATGGGAGGTTTTCTCACAGGTTCGGATCTGGCTTTTCCAGCATCAGTTCAAGATGACGTGGTCTGCAGCAAAACCTTTCAGATCCTTTATAAAAATGAGGAGATTGTAGTCAACGACGTCCTCGTATTTAAAGTGATGATGCTGCTAGATGCAAAAAAGGTAAGCGAATCTCATGACTTAACATGCACACTAAGGGATCAGTGATAAAATCTGCCTCCGTATGCATCAGTAATGGTGATGATGGTCTTTTTTTTCTCCTGCAGGTGGAAGAGTCCTTAAATGAAATGGACTTTCAGCTGTCTTTGGACCTGTTCTTTACCGATGGCGACTACTCGTATGTACAAGAATAAATAAATGTTGTTTAAATAAAAAAAATAATATTTTGCTGTTGTTCGTATAGAGTCAGGGATTTGAACAACACTGTTACCTAAAAGAATTGTTTCACATATAATAGTGTGTGTGTTTGTTTTTGTCTGTGTTCAGGCCCGAGGACCCAAGTTCTCTCCAGAGCATCAGCAGTCGAACGCTGCGTTTGCACTTTAGCCTCCACAGAGGCATCCACCAGCATGTCAACATCATGTTTGACTACTTCCACCTGTCTGTCATCTCTGCCACTGTCCACGCATCACTGGTGGCCCTGCACCAACCTCTAATCAGGTCAGCAAATACACTGAGAACTGGAGCTGCAGATTATAGTAGTCATCTTGAATGTGTCACAATTAAAGACATTAGACTACTGTGCTTCTCAGACAAACACATTAAAGGCCTTTGCAGTGTGGGGAATAATACATTGTAAAAATGTGCATTATTTTGAAAGCAATGCATTTGATTGTTAGTGTTTGTCCCCTCAGTTTCCCACGGCCAGTCAAAAGCACTTGGTTGAATCGCAATTCTCCGGCACAGAGCAAAGACTCTCTCATCCCAACGCTGGAGTCGGTGGTGTTTGGCACCACCTACGTCAAGCAGCTGTCCCCAGATGTAAGAATACAAGTACACACACATATCCTTACTCGACCAAATCAATATTTAGTGTGCAAGAGATGTCTTGACACTATTAGGAATTAAATTCCTTCACTGACAAGACTTATTTTTTATTTTTTTTGTTTTAGTCCAATTAGTCTAAAACACTTTGCTGACATAACATTTGCAAAGCAAAGTACAGAGTCAATGATTTTCTCATATCAGTGAGTTTTAAATGTGTCCATAAATAGACATCATTATGTAACTGAAAGGCTTGAGCCGTTACTGTTAATAAGAAGTGATTTCTTTTTTCTTTTTCTTTTTACATTACAGCAATTCTTTTGAGACACCAGTCACATTAAGATGTCATGTAGGTGTCTGAAAGGTCATTAGTGAGCTCTAGTAGAGATCATCTTTATACCTTTATTGAATAAGAAACTTTTCTCAAATGTAAAATGCTGTATAACTAAAGGGAATTGGGTATTATCATTTATAATGGAAGTACTTGTAGTGCTCCTGCTGTTGATGCAGCGTTCAGGGGTGCATCAAGTCTTCTTTCATGATTTGCAGGGCAAAACCTTTCTGGTCTCAGATCAGTGCCTACAGCACGCCTTCAGCCTGCACCAGAACATGTGTGCCAGCTTGCTGCAGGCATATCAGGGCCTGTTCTGCTATTTAACCTCCCTGACCAAGAATCTTCCCGCATCTCAGCGCATAGAACTAGGTATGTAGTTCATCAGAGCTGAGAGAATAAAAGTCTTGTTTTCAACCTCAGTTGGAGGATTGAAATAATGCATTTTAAAACATTTTTACACTGCACTTCAATCTTTGACCCTATATTAAGCTTTTTGTTGTAGCTGGTTGTCATGACGTTTTGCTTTGCAGGGTGTCATTTTAACAAAACTTTAAAAAATAGTTCATATAAATCAAAGAATGTATCGTATGTAATGTAAAGAATGTATGTTTCAGCCATATCACCCTGCAGCCCAAGCCTGGTTGCCCACTGAAGCTAAGCAGGGCTGAGCCTGGTCAGTACCTGGATGGGAGACCTAGGTTGCTGTTGGTAGAGTTGTTAGTGAGGCCAGCAGGGGGTGCCTACCCTGTGGTTTTTGTGGGTCCTAATGCCCCAGTATAGTGACGGGGACACTGTACTGTCAAAAGAGCACCGTCTTTCGGATGAGACGTTAAACCGAGGTCCTGACTCTCTGTGGTCATTTAAAAAATCCCATGACACTCATCGTAAAGAGTAGGGGTGTAACCCCGGTGTCCTGGCCAAATTCCCACTGGCCCTTGTCTATCGTGGCCTCCCAATAATCCCCATTGATTGGCTCTCTCCTCTCCACCTGTAGCTGGTGTGTGGTGAGCACACTGGCACCGTTGTCCTGTGGCTGCCGTCGCATCATCCAGGTGGTTGAGGAGAGACCCCCTCCCCCACATGATTGTAAAGCGCTTTGGGTGTATGGCCATGCATGATAAAGCGCTATAGAAATGCATCATTCATACATTCATTCATATTAATAAGCACAAATGTTTAATAAATAAATTCATTCGAATGATTTCTGAAGTACCGTGTAACACCCAAGCCTGGAGTAATTGTTACAAAAATGTTGACATCACAGGAACAAATTATTTGAATATAAATTACAGTTGTAAGTTTTTTCAGTATTACAACTATTTATTTTAGCCAAAAAAATACATCGTTGTTGAGCAAAAGAGAAAAACTGGAAAAATTCAAAACATGTCAAAAGAACTCCCTCTAACCCAAACCTTTGAACAAAAGACCATAAGAAATTGGTCTGGTTGAAATTTTTAATTTAGGGGGAAATTAATCTTTGGAATGACATTTAGAGACGGTGGTTGGAAATCCTGTGGATAAAAGACTTCATAACCTACTTTTATTGATCTATAATATTTGTTCATAAATATATATATATATATATATATATATATATATATACATATACATAAATGTGTGTGTATATATATATACATAAATGTGTGTGTGTGTATATATATATATATATATATATTTTTTTTTTTTTTTATTTATTTTGTTATATATATAATATTTATTATATTGAAACGTTTATATATTAATGTTCATGTTATCTAAGTTTTATAAAGGTTTTGCTTATTGCCATATATCTGTATATATTTGTATATATATGTGTGTATCTGTTTTGTTGTGTGTGCTTTGGATAATTTGTTTTCACATATTAATATAATATATTAATATATAGATGTTTTCATCTCATCAGAGCCTATCAGATCACCGAATATTCACTCACACTAATGTACCCATTCACTTAGAAATCAATTTAGAGACTTTTGAAAATACTAACCTGTTTGCCTCTGCCCTCTATCTTATGTATATGTCAGCATGCGGATGCTTTAATCTCCCATATTTGTGTGTTTGGACCAGTCTATAATACAGTACGGCTTTCCCTCCAGAACTTTCACTGTAACCCTCACTCACTTAGTCGAAACTAAACTACTCACCCCTCGCTGCTTCTGACAGAGACTGAACTTGCATGTATTTAAGGGTTCATTTTAAGCTCAAACAGCAAAAGGGGAGAGTGAAAGTTTTAAACGTGCCTATATGTGCAATCCCACCACTAGCCAAGCCCAGCATGCAGGTCCTTTATGAACGAGTTCTCAGAAGACCTTACCCTCCAGGCCAAAGGCACGTCTACATAGGTATGTCCCTCCAAGACCGACCCTAAAAATCGCTCCACATTCCTCTTGCCTTTCATTTGTGTCTTTTTTTAGCTTTCTTTCTTCTGTTCCCCCTAACTTGGACGTTTGTTATTGGCAAGTGTCCTTCAGTGAGGGAGCTTTTAGCTCAACTTAGTCTTCATTTCCTTTAGTAGTATCTCAGATCTCAGGCTGACTTGGGATCAGTCTTAGTGCTTGAACGTTGCTGGTATTCTCTGTCCTCTGATTCCTTCTTCCTGTGCCGTTAAACCTCTAGATCCCTGTCATGTGCTGTCAGTCACAGGTTCTTGAGACAGACCCTTCTCTCTCAGTCACTCCATACTGCTGCTTTAGGATTTTTTTTCACTCTGCTCTTTTCTTTTTTTCTTTTTTTTTTCTCTTATTTTTTTAGAGGAGCTAGATGTGGAGACCCGACTAAACGAGCTTTGTGAACAAGTCAAGGTAATTCAAAAAGTACCATGTAATACAAAACAAGAAGTCAATATCTTTATTAAGCTTTATAGAATGTCATAGAACTTTACTGAAGGCTCTTGTTACCATCTTGCAACATCTATGACGCAGAATTGGATTTAAGAACAGTTTCTGAGCACAGTTATTCTTTTATAAGTTATAGATCAAAAGTTGGAAATGTGAATCAACAAAGCAGAGGTTTAAAATAATAATGAATAATGATGTTTTGTTTCAATCAATTTTCTAGTACTCAAAGGGATAGTTCACCCAAAAATTAATTTCTCATCCTAGGGTCATTCTAAACCCATAAGACCTCTGCTTATCTTTGGAACATCTTTGGAATCCGTCTGACCCTCCCATAGAGGGCAATGTGATTACATTGAACATAAACAATGTATGCAGTTCTGTTTTAGCCAAGCCATGCAAATTTTCAGTGATCTCTTTGATTCACTGAACTGTACAAACATGGGCATTAAATATTGATAATTTAATGTATAAATATTTTTTGTTGAATTTCCAGCAAAAATAATTATAGACAGTTATTAAATATGAAATATACAATTATTGTATTGTTAAAAAGGTTTATTCCATAACTTTTGATCATACCTCCCATTACTGTGGTGTATTAGGATGGCGTACTACACTCTTTTATATTTATGGTTGTGATGTGTATGTAATCTTGTAGCTGAGGGCAGAGAGCCCAGATGAGTTGGCTGAACTGGTGAACATGAATTTGGCACAGCTGTGCTCTCTGCTCATGGCATTGTGGGGGAATTTCCTGGAAGTGGTATCTCTGAATGAGCGGGTCTCTGCGTTGTTGGCCCAGGAACACCATACACTACGAGTGAGTTGTTTTATTTTTAGCATATACAGTACATATTCTAATTGCATGCTTCCTTTGTGTTATGCATTGCATTCTAAAACATTTTGTAACCCAAAGATGCAATAAAATTGATATTGCATAGTTAGCAGTGTTTGTGAACATTATATTTCTGGCTTTACTTATGTTGTATTTACCATTTTAGGTGCAAAGATTTGCAGAAGCTTTCTTTTGTCTTGAACACCCTCGACAGAGTGCACTGGCCTACCAGGAACTACAGTACGCTTCAAATATCATTACTGTAGCAGTTATTTAGCACACTAAGAAGATGTGAGTTTTGATGGTAATTCATTTGAACTACTTCATTCAACAGTGCTCACAGTCACCAACAGATGACCACAGCTATCAAGAACTCCTCCTACTTCTTGTCCTTGCCACCTCTCCCTGTTGAATGTGCTGATCTCGATGGGGATGTGAACTCACTACCAATCATCTTTGAGGACAGATATTTGGAATCAGTTACTGAAGGTAACAGCACTTGTGAATGGATAAAATGATAAGCTTTTACTGTCAGCTCAAATGAAAAAACTCATTTTGAAAGATTTGTGCAAGTTTTAAAGTATGCTTTTGCTGGACTAAAAAAATCAAAGCAGTGGTGTTCTGTCCTGCTTCTGCAGGAAGACCTTCCTAGATAGCTTGACTTCACCCTATCTGACCAGAAGACTTTTGTTAGCTGGTTCAGTTATGTGTTTTATTAGGGTTAGAGCCTGACTCTGCAGGACTTTGGCCCTCCGGGACCAGGACTGGACACACCTGAACTAAATATAGTGAAAATGGAAAGACCTTTGAAATGTCAGATATTGTGCTGTCTTTAAGATAAAGTAGGTGTGGCATTGGTGGTTTGGTTATGAAATGCTTGAAGGTTACTTCATTAGGCAACTATTGTTTCCTTAATGTTAGTTTCTGCAATGGAAAACAGTCCCTGTACAATTACTTACCATGTTTCTTCTGCCCTGAAGATCGAGATGGTCCATGGCTTGGTCTCCACAACACCAGGAGCAGCTCTGTGTCCACTAAAGCAGACAGGTCCAACTCAAAGGACTGCATTGCTAGTGGATTGGGAGGCCTTGGCCCATACTCGGATAAGCAGCAAGCTGCCCTCGCCACAGCTTGGCCTGAACAGAATGAGCCTCCCCTTAAATCCAAAGCCAAATCTATCAAGCTAAAGAAGAATGCCAAGACTGAAAATTCAAAGAAGCTGATCAGGCAGAGTTCGAAAGACTCTGTGGTCCTCACAGGCTACAAGAACTTGAAGGTTCCTCAACCGACCACCAAGTCCAAAGAAGTTGACACTCCATGCAATCCAAAAGATGAGCTAGACGATGCTGGCAAACACATCCACCAGAATGAAACTGCAACCATGCATTGTGCTCAGAATACTAAACACTGCACCGCAAGCGACATTCAAGGCAGTGCTGGTATCCAGAAAGACAGCTTTTCTAATCTTTTGAGTTTGCAAGTGCAGGCTAGGCCCCAGGCAGGTACTGGAGCAGAAGCCGCACAAAGCACAGCTGCCAGAATTGATTTGATACATCCACCTGCTGGGCTCAGACATATTGAAGTCAGACCGAGCGACAAGGACCCCTACCAGGGCGATAAGGTCACCGTTCTGTTACCGCACCACTCCGATCCGACTGCCAAGAGGGATGTTCCAGAGATCACACAGACTGATTTCTCTGAGTTTAAGAGTCGAGTCGGGGACGGTGCCACATTCGTCGGAGCTTGTGGAGCTGCCTTGAGAAGTGATTGTGTTCCTCAAGCTTCCTCCAGGCTCTCAGACTCAGGAATCGAGAGCGAGCCCAGCTCTGCAACACAGTTGGCACCAGTTTCTCCATCTCCTTTTGAGAATACTAGCCTGGAGGCACCTACAGAGCCCATTCTGCAGAGTACCCACCAGAGACCATCTCCGCTCAGCCCTGCTTCCAGAGTGGCCACCACCTTGGAGGGTCTCAATCCAGAGAGCACCAGTGGGATCAGCGGAGTACAGTCTTCCCTCACCTCCATTAATTCACTCCCCTCGGATGATGAGGTGGAGACGGAAGTCACTAGCAGACAGTCCAGCATCCTGGTGCAGGAACAGAGCCTCATATTTTCAGGAGAAACTCATAGCCTCTCGTCAACCAGCTCTAGAGTTTTGGCTCAACAAAAAGCCTCAATCAGTCATGGTGATGGGCTGGTGTCTTACAACGAGGACTCTGCTATTCAGCCCCGCTGTGAAACTAATGCTCCTGACAGGCCAACACTGTCTAATGAGACCGATCTTCCAGGTGGTGCAGCTTCTGGGCCAGAAGCATGTAGTGAGCCTCAGACGGCTGCCCAGTCCAGTACATCGGTCACAAGCAGCACAGACCTAGTGAAGAAAGGCTTTGTGGAGAACTACTTTGGCTCACGTTCTAGCACTGATGTATCTGAGATCAGCCCGTTGGAGACTGCAGCTGTAACGCTGGGGATTCAGACTTGCCTTAATACTAATGACGAAGAGGACGAGGAGGAAGAGCAGGAACATGAGATGATTGAGAACGGTTACTATGAGGAGACAGATGGGCTGGTTTATGTTAATGGACTCCCAGGGGAGGAAGGAAGGTGCGAGGATGGGGGAGCTGAGGGAAGGACCCTTTTTTATGATCACCTTGGTTTGGAACAGCTCCAGGAAACATACATCCCCTCAGCCGGTCTGCAGGCACAGCCTCCTGGACCAGCACCAACCAGCAGCGATCTGTGCTGGTACAAGAGCGCCCCCACTGCTCAGATGATAGCGTGAGTTTTCTTTTTTTTCTCTTACCTTTTAGTTTTGAAGTTTGCCATGCACAGAAAATGTATAAAAATATATATTGCCAGAGGTCAAGGGTTTTTTTTTCAACTGAATTTTTTAACATGGATAATATAACTGTCAATTCTGATTAATTTAATGCGTCTCTGCTGTGTGAGTAATAATTTTTCCAAAGAATCCAAACTACAATTTCATTATAATTTATTAAACTTTAATAACCTGCTTCACTTCTACAACAACTTGCCTTTTTGATCAAAATTCAATTAAACTTTCGATTTTTTTATTTTTATTTTCAATGTTAGTCAGCAGTCATATAGCTCTTTACGCATTATTTCAGGCTACTGAAATTGGTAAAGCCATTTTTATATAATCTTGGCAAAATGTGCTGCAGTAATTTAATACATTTTACAAAATATTATATATAATGTTTTAAAATACACTTTTATATTGCAGCAATTTGACATTCAAATATTAAATTAATGTACAAGCAACATAAAGACAGTACATTTTTTAATATTTGTATAAGCATCTTTTTTGGTGACTGAAGGCAAGCAGTACTCTGATGTCTCTGGAATAGTTTTTTCCCCCTATTAGCTGTCAAATCATTAAATAGTCATCAAACATTACTACGCCATCTCATAAATCCATTAAACCAAACAATCTTCACTCAAAACCATTATAATACCAATACTGATTTCTTTATAAACTGGTCCCCCTCCCAAAAGTTTTTCAGATCAGGCGTGTTAGATGAGAGAGACAGCGCTGGGCTGCTCCAGAACATTCAAAGACATGTTCTAAAACATATATGAAATATATTACATGTTTGCACAGTTTTAAGGCAGCTTTAATCGTCTTTTTGGAAGCTTTGTGACTTAACTGTCCACGGCGTTGCATGCTCGTAGCTTATTTCGCTTTGAAATGAAAGGGTACACCCTACAGTCTACTCTGGTATCTTTGTGCATGTATTTGAAGAGCGCACGCTGCCAGCACAGTATCGTTTGCATGTTGCTGAAGTTAGGTGGAACGTGCGTCTGAAATGTCTCCCATTTGATATGGTAGTAAAGACGTTCTGCGAATGAATGAAATGCACTTCTTGTTCTTGTCAAGAGAAAAAGTGACAGAAGCAGCAGTTGTGTGTGTGTATATACACACATAATATTTTTCAAATGTTCTTTCAAATTGAATGCAAGCTGGGATTCTGTTACTGAGTTCATGGTGCTGCAGACTGTGTATGCATGACCTCATAACAGACAGTAGGTTCCTTTTTTGTGTTTCGATCTTTAGGTTTGGCCAAGCAAAAGAGGATTTGAAGCAACTGAAGTTGCCAGGCTTCTTGTACAGCGAGGTGGCCGATCTGGCATCCACTGTGCCATATTTCAGCATGGATGAGGATGAAAACTGTGATGAGGGCATACACTTAATAGTTTGTGTACATGGTCTGGATGGTAAGCAATCATAATTTCAATGTTGATAAATCCACATTTACAGATTCAGATATAATTTTTTCTAAAAATAAAAACTATTTCTTTAGGTAACAGTGCGGATCTGCGTCTAGTGAAGACTTATTTGGAGCTCGGTTTGCCCGGTGCTCGTATAGATTTCCTAATGTCAGAACGCAATCAGGTAAACTGTAGAACAGTCCCATGAACAAGCGCTGGATTTGAATTCATTGGTTCCTAGAATGAATTGTGTTTTTAAAAATTAAAACAATTTATTAAACAATAAATCTATTCTGAAATATATAAAGTATATATTAAATCACTGATAAAAATTCAGTAGTCTTGGAAGATCATTTTAAAGGGGATATATATATATATAATATTAACCATCTTTTTTTATTTTTGTTGTTCAAGAACGACACATTTGCAGATTTTGAATCCATGACTGACAGACTTTTGGATGAAATAGTGCAGTACATACAAATCTACAACCTCACAGTTTCCAAGATAAGGTAAAATCTTTTCCTTGCACTCAAATTTGAGTGATTTCGAGGGCTTTAGACACACATTTTATCTTGACCTTGTTGAAATATAAGCTTCTCAAAGCCTTAAGATAGCAGATTCACATTGTTGTCTTTTTCAGTTTTGTGGGGCATTCCCTGGGAAATCTGATCGTGCGCTCGGTGCTGACGAGGCCCAGGTTTAAGTGTTATCTCAGCAGACTGCACACGTTTCTATCTCTTTCTGGACCGCATCTTGGCACGCTGTACAACAGCTCAGCCCTCGTCAATACCGGTAACCCATCCTCATGAACTCAGCAGTTTTCTGAAGACAGTCATTTATAAGCCATTCATTTTTAAACCGTTTTTCTTTTTTCTGTGTCAGGGTTGTGGTTTATGCAGAAGTGGAAGAAATCTGGCTCTCTGCTGCAGCTGACGTGTCGCGACCACTCTGACCCACGCCAGACCTTCCTCTATAAGCTAAGCAAGAAAGCAGGTCAGTGTGACGTTATTTTGATTCCACTAAGTTGATGTTAGTTCGCTTTTCTCCATATACCAACTCTCAAACTCTGTTTCAGGTCTTCAGTTCTTTAAGAATGTGGTGCTGGTGGGGTCTCTACAGGACAGATATGTCCCCTATCACTCTGCTCGAATCGAGATGTGCAAAACAGCCTTAAAGGACAAACAGACTGGTGAGAATTAAAGGAAGAGTTCACCACCAATTTCATTTTTCATAATTTGTTTACCCTCATGTCATTCCAAAACCATATGATTTTTAATAAAAAAAAGTGTAGGGTCAATTAAATTTGAGTTAAAGGTGCAGTATGTAATACTGACAGATAGTGGCTGAAAAGGGTACTGCGAAAACAAAGGAATTTATTTATTTACAGAATTACTGGCTATAGCTTTAATTTTTTTAGATAAAAAGTAGGGGTGTAACGGTTCACAAAAATCATGGTTCGGTTCGATACGATACAGTAGTGTCACGGTTCGGTAGGTTTTCGATACGGCCAAAATGCAAAAAAAAAAAAAATCCATTTTTTTTTTTTTTAATTAACATTTTTTTATTCATTTTTATTTATTAAAACTAACATAATAAGACCTTGTTTCCCCCCCTTTTCTTTTACTTTGAACAACAATGGAGCTATACTTCACATAACTTCTGGGGTTTCTTCT
>JAUMHG010000055.1:17133085-17143420 GCA_032359395.1 Enteromius anoplus
TGTTTGGGGGTGGGAGGAGCAGACGCGGGTTCCCTGTCCCGTCGTTTGCGCTGCCTTGTTGAGCGTAGCACTGAAAATATTTTATTTTACACAGTTTATAGTCTTTTTTTTCTGAATCGTTCGGTTCATATGCATACCGAACCGAAACCCTCGTACTGAACGCTTCAATACGATTACGCGTATCGTTACACCCCTAATAAAAAGCTATGTAAACATAACATGATTCACTGAAAGGAATACGCTGGGTTTTCCGACAGCTGGAAGAGAGCAGGTGTGACCTACTTCAGAAAGAAACAGATTATTGAATGAGTAAACTAGTGTGGCTTGTTTTATTTTTCTAATGCAAATGTATTAGATGTAGTAGGTGTTTCAGTCAGAAATGAACACTGACAGTTGAAGCGGTTGAAATGGGTACTTCAATTTCCGGCCCGAAATCTGCCTGAAACACACATTTCTGAGTATAATTTCTGGATTTAGCATTGTTTCTCAGAGAAACATGTAAACAAAACACGTTTCCTGAATATCTACAAACATGTAATTTTTTTTGACTTAATAAGAGAAAAAATGTACATACAGCACCTTTAATACTTGGCAAGTATGACGTTTTTAGGTTTTAGGATTGTTTTACTGCTTCTAACAACATATTCCTCTCCTTTTATCTACTTGTGTGATCAGGACCAGTGTACGCTGAGATGATCGAGAACCTTCTACTCCCTGTGCTTCAGAACAAAGACTGCAACCTGGTGCGCTACGATGTCATCCACGCGCTGCCCAACACCGCCAACTCCCTGATCGGTCGAGCAGCCCACATCGCCGTCCTGGACTCTGAGATTTTCCTGGAAAAGTTCTTCCTGGTGGCAGGGCTCAAGTTTTTTCAGTAGCCTTGCTAGATCGGAAGCGAATACCTCACCGCAAACGGACGTTTTTCTGGTTCTTTTTTTAAGTGTGCTCTTGGAGGAAACGCAAATTATATCAGTGTTATTTTCGTTGTCAATTTCATTTCTATTTAGTCTGTTGTGAATGTGGAACTAGTTGTTTTTATTTTTCTACTACCATTTTTTAACGGTCGGTTCATTATTAAACAAAAACGTATCTCCTTGTGGTATTTTTTTCAGTGTTATTTATGTACAACGTTAATTTTTACCATTTTCATTTAACTATTCATTCTATTAATCTATCTTATGCTGAACTGGAAATGTAGCTGCTAAAAAAGAATGAACTATTTATTTGGGGTGGAAAATCCAGGTCGTTTTCATGATAAAAGCATGCTCTCTTGAATATTTTGGTATCTAGTTGGTTGGTTGGCTTGCATCCGAACTGCATAAAACATATTTTCTATTAAGAAATTGCCATTTGACTACACAGTTTCTACTTTTTTTTTTTTTTTTTTTTTTTTTTTTTTAAACAATGTCAAAGGCTCCCTGAACCTAGACGAACATGATTGTAGCTGAAACGAAGCAGCCTTGGACCGCGTGTTGGTTTTATACGATGTCTCTGGTGCCCATTGCATTCTCATGCGCAATCTCATCCCGGCCTGGAGTTGGGTGGAGAAAACGCACACTTAGCATGTTTAGTATTTTCTTTATATTACAGGGGGATACAGGTAACGAATGAACAATGGGCCAGGTGTGTGGGCTAGACGGTTAGTGGGTTTAAAACAGCACAAATACTAGTAATAGAATCACATAGTTGTGGGAAAGTATTTATGTCCAATTTCCTATGGAGGAATTTGTTGATGCTCATGTGCAAAATACTTTAAATAAAACATTGGAATTATCCTGTTTTTGGTAAAATGGTTTTGTAACATGAACTCCACATTTCATTAAATGTATTCGCAATAAATGTTTTTGTTGTATTTTTTTTTAATGGAAGCTCTGCTTTCATGGATTACTCTATTTAATTATTTATTTATTTATTGTTTGTAAATGAAGAACAAAAAGTCCTAAACCTGTGGAAGGCTATTTCCATAATGGTGGGTAATATCTCACAGTTGTAAATTGTTTGTCTTTGACATCTGACTTGATTTTAATAATGACTTGTATGCTATATCCTGAGTATTTTAAGTTAAACAAAAGCCTTTTGTAAGGCACATTAATACAAGGTAATATAATACTTACTATAAAACTTTTTGTCTTTCTATTTTTGGTTTTTCTAAACTGTCCTTGTAAGATCAGGTGTTGCATGTTGGGTCATGGGCACATTTTCTTCTCTAGATGGCACTGTTCACTAGATCTCAGAATGAAAGACATTGGTAAACTTGAAGCATTTCGTATTAATATTTTGTATCTTTATATTTTTATTGAGTTCTTTATGTAGGCTATTTAGGTAATTTTGTTCTTTTTATTTGTTTTTTTTTCTGTATTTTTTCTCCATTTTTATTAATTAATATTAATTTAGAATAATACTAAATAAAGAAATGTTACCTTGGCAAGTTGCTGAAATTAGTTAATCTTTATTTTAGTTTTCTTGTTTGTTTGTTTTTTTCTTTTAATTTTTACGTTTAGAAAACTATAAAACTTTTTTTTTTTTTGATAGTTATTATTATTATTGTTCGTGGAATGATTCTGTATAGTGGAAATGTTTACCCCTTCTGTTGAGCTGCTAGTGTTTTGCTGCATGTGGCCTCTTGAAACCAGCTGATCTTTGGAATGTGGGGTCACCATGGAAACCTTAAAGACCTGAATGAAAGCAGCCTGTTATCCAGCACCACCCCCAGTTCTCCAGACCGCCTCTGCGGTGTGATGCCATGCGGTCCGGGTAGAGAAAAAGCCAGGGATCGAAGGTCATGTGAATATGATCACAGCAGGGGTCAGCGGTTGAAAACCACACACAGCTATTTTCCTGAAGACTCTTAAGAGGCTGAAATTGGCAAGACAGCGGACATCTTTTTAGCACAATGGAAGAAGAAGATAATCACTAATGGCCTGTCATCACCCCACACAAACACAATCAGCACGGCTCATCACACACTCCTGTTTTCATGATGAAATATCAGTCATTTAATTGTTTATTTGCCAAATCACTGTTAGATTTAACTATAATTGTTTGATTTGATAATTCTGTACCATGATCAGACGTTTGAGTAGTTAATTATGGGATGGCAGTGGTCTCCGCTGCCCTGAATTAGTGTAATCTCAGACAGGTTAATGCTGATCTTGATTAGTAATCTGGTTATTATGGATTTAATCTGACCCAGGCAGGACCAGAGATTTCTTTGTTTTCTCTCAAAGAAGAGGAAAGCCTGCAGAAAACGGAATACTGAATAAATGTGCGGTGATCTCTAATTTCTGCACAGTTTTGTACACTGCCCAAGGTACATATATAATACTTAAAGGCCCGCTTTCACAAACGGGGCTTAGCTCAGGCCAGGACTAGGCATTGGTTAAATTTGGTTGGATTTAACCAATTGGTTAAAAAGATATTTAAGCAACTTTTACAAAAATGCCTTATAAGAAAATATCACAGGTGTGCATCTTAACACAGCACAATGACACTGACATGTTTTAAGTATATGTCAGAGCAAGATATTTTCATCTGAGACCGCTCAAGCATGCAATTTAGTCTGAGACTAGCTTAAGCCTTGTCTTTGAAACTGGGGGAAAGTGTATCATTTGAAAAGGTACCGCCCCAGTGCGAGCCTTTGTACCTTTATTTCTGAGAGTGTATGTGTTAAAAAACACTTACAATACACACTCACAGTCCCGATCCGAATTAACAGATTTGTGATAAACCATCTGATCTACAACTTCCTGTCCAGGCTCTTGTCATTTCTAGTCTGGACTACCTTAATGCTCTTCTGGCTGGACTTTCATTATGCAAAATCAAACCTTTACAAATGATTTAGAGTGCAGCGGCACGACTGGTATCCAATGAACCCAAAAGGGCCCATGTTGCATTTCTCTTATCTCCTTAAACAGGCTCCTGGTTGCAGCTCGCATCAAGTTCAAAACATTGATACTTACATGTATAACAGCCACAGGCTCAGCACCCTTCTACTTGCACTCACTCCAGAAGTGTAAGATCTGGTACCATCACAGAGAGGCCCAAAATCACTTTCTATAACTTTTTTTCTTCAGTGTCTTGGCTGCTGGAATTAATTTGCCATCCCTGAAATCTGAAAACTCATATGATGAAAGACACAAACGAAACTTTGCTTTATCTTTCCTTAATCTCTCCCTGTCCATAGCTTTTACTAGTCTGAACAATGCCTGACACTTTGTATTGCGAGCACTTCCTGCTTCTTTGTGATGAATCGCTTCATTTTTACTCAATTGCAAGTCACTTTGGATAAAAGTGTCTAGCCTACTAAATGAATAAATGTGAATGTAAATATTTTCATTCATCTAACACACATATACAGACGTGGTAGGAACATGCCCCCATTCCTACTCATTTCTGTGTTGCCACAGATACTGTTACTGTTTTAAAATGATGAGCTTTCCTTAACTCAATGTAAAGTTTCACTATTTATTTATTATGGCACAAGGTTTCATGATCGTTGATTATATTCACTTTTTACAGTCATAAACAAAAACTCTTGTTTTATGAAGACAACTAACAAAAAGATGGGTGTGAGAACTGTTAACTTTTTTATTTATATTTCATGTATTTATTTGAGAAGGTTTCATATTCTTTTAATCAAGATCCTTGCCAGGGTGCAACTTCTATAGTCATAAATCTTAGCACAGTCATAAGAATTTAGTATTTTAATGACTATAATGAGATTACAAAATCCTTGGTAGCTATTTCTATATTTCTTTCTTTCTCTAAGAATTATGAAAAGGTTTCATGGTATTTGGTCTTTGGTCCTTGTCAGTGACGGCTTCATGTTCCCCCAGTTTCCCTGAACGAAAAGAGTATGATATTCAACTACGTTTTGGGCGTAACGTTAAGCAATTTTATTGACGTTCGCCTACATTTTTTATTTTAGCAACGTTTTTCACAAGGCCTGCATGACCAGGAAACTTAGATTAATAAATTCAGTTTACACTTTATTGCATTGTTTAATTACCGCAACAAAATACAATGCACACGGTTTCACACATATCACACACGCAGACTGTTGTTGTTGTACATCAGTTTAAAGGAGGGTCATGCATATTCATGAAATTGGCGGAGGGGGATTTCGTCCATCCAAGCTTGTACCACCACGGAGAGCCAGTTTAACATTTTTCCCTGGCTATTTCAGTTTTGTTATGAATTTATTGTAGCCGCTGACCAGTGCTACGTATTTAAATGAGTAGTAATGCGTTAGTTGTTAATGCGTTGTAATGAAAGCTCCCCCCTCGCAGTAGTAATTTGGATCAGTCCGATCCGCAGCTCCGCTTCTCATCAGTCAGGCAGCCAGTCCGCGCGAGTCTGTGTTTATGTGCGTGCTCCTACAACGGCATCAAACATCAAAACAAACGTTCTCTCGGGATTTAAATGAGTGGTAAGCGCATGTTTCATCTTTTAAGAAGATTTATTTATATTTAAAAGTCTAATGCTATAGTAGACGCGTTAATATGTTCTGGAGAGCGGGAGTTCTAGTTCAACAGGTGTAAGATACATACAGAATTAACGTTGTCTTAAATGACAAGGCTACCTTAACAAATAACACTTTGGTTCTTTCATTTATGTCCTGTAATTAGTTTGCTGTTGCTATCCCTCTGGAGTAATTAATTAATGTATGTTTTGTTGTTTTTGCATGTTTTGCATTTATCTTTTCTTCATAGTCGAAGTTGATTTGTCTTCATACTAATAATACAGTTATTAAGCATTTTGTTTGTTAATGCATTTAATCATTTTTGTCTTTGTACAGTCGTTACAGCTGAACTACCGCGTCACTGTTGTCAAAGATGTAAAACTAGGCTAGTGCAGTACCTTTGGTTAATTTTTCATTAGTCATTAACAGAATAGACATTGATATATCTGTTCTAAATCTGAGAATTAGACAACTTTGTGTGTTTTCATGAGCGATATTGAAACTTCTACAGTTACTTTCCCACCCATGAAGTTGCTCTGCAGGTTGTTTCTTCATATAAATATTGAGACAGTGTTGTATGACAGACAATGAACTGGATTTAATGCCCAAGTCTGCAAAATATAAAGATTTTAAAATGTATTATAAGATAAAACTGAACTGTGTGGTTATGTGAACAGTACATAAAGGAAAGCAGTTGGAATTTAATTGCGGATATAACAGACTCACCCTCTGACAGGTCTAAACTTGAATGCACATTCAACGGGCAAAGAGGTATGATGATTCATGACAAGATGATGAGTGTTTTTTTCAGTGCCACAGGTGGGTGGAAAACCGGCTTTTGACTTGTTCTCAGATCTTAGTAGTTGGTAAAGCCTTGTGCAATAACTCAAGCTGCTTTCCTGCAGGAACATAATTTCCCTTTAAGTGCCTGCTTTATGCTTTGATGCACCATCACTGGTCACAACCTCATCATACCTGTTATCCTGAGACTTATCTGAATCAGTTTTCACTGGAATTGTCCTAATCGACACACACACACACAGTGCTGTTTACATGTCTTCAGAGGGGTTCGAATTGTGACATAGGAAGGAAAACTCCTTAAGCACATAGCCTCACTCTGTTGGTGTGGTTGTGCTGTAGATTTGTTCTTGCTTCGAGGCTCGAGTGATCCTCCTTTATCTGTCCTTGCAGAGTAAGTGGCTTTTCCAGTCTGAAGAATGCATGCTAGAAGATTGATTTACAATTGTCGTTCTCAGAGAGGCATCTGCTCCTGAGAGTTTGATTTGTTTTAGAGTGACAAAAAAATAAATTGGAGACAATTCTGTTTTCATTTGTTCAACCAGATGTTCCAAAACTGAATTTCTTTTTTTCTGCATAGAATTATTTATTTATTTATTTATTTTTATTGCAGCTACGACTTAACTTGAATGAAAGGATGCAGTATGATTATAAATAAAGCCTAAATGACTTTACTGTAGGTCTTACGACATCTTTGTGTGATGGACAGACAGTAACTAAACCTCGTTTGTTAACAGAAGAAGTACCAAACGTACTTTTGAGAATGATATCTTTAAATAAATCATTTGAATTTGTTTCATAATAATAATTTGGTTCACAAACCCAGTCCGAATGATTCATTCACAAATGCATGGATTTAGTTCTTGTGTTCAGCTTGTTCATCATTTGAACACAGTGGTTAACAGCACTAGAGGCAAGGTTTATCAGTGCAAAATGACTTACACAAAATCAATACTTTAGTTTAAATGATACTTCATGCGGCTTCTGCATCCTTTTATAAATTTGTTTGATTCAATTGAAAAAAGTGACAAGCACAGTCCATTTCTACTTTTGTGTTACAGTCATTATTACACTGTTGTATATATTTTTTTCATTTTAGTAATTTTGTCATTTGCATTAGTTTTTTTACTCACTTTATTTCAGTGTTTTTTTTAGCTAGTTCTAGTCCTTAAGTTTAAACTTATTTGAATCGTATCTAATTATCTTTGGTTTTGCCCAACATGAGGGTAAGTAAATGATGACAGAAGTTTCATGTTTTAGCTGAATTGTTTCCCCCTAAGGTCTAGAGTGGTCCAGTGCAGAGGTCTCCAGACGGGTCAGATTTAATCTGATTAATTGATTTAAAGATAAACCCTCAGAAATCCCGCCCGGCAGAGAGCTGTACCACCTGAGACTCTGTTGAGAGATGTGGTCGCCGGCAAGCCGTCTCTCGGACCTCACACACTTCCTCCTGGGGCTGTTTGTGGAGGTTTTTTAGGTCTTATTCACTTTCAGGTTGAACAAATTGTGTTTTGAGTTGGTTTGAAGTAGGGTTGGGTCTATAGACGATGGCCGTTAGACATCACGATGCTGAGCCGGTGTTCTAACATTTTATCCTACCTGTCAGATTTTACTACCTCCTATGAAAAAATAGGTAGTACAATTTAATATCAGAAAATGCTACCTGTTCAATTATGTTTTGGATTAACAGTAAGGGCAGGTTTAGGTTTGTTTGAGGTGTAGACATTAATAAAACATAATTGAACAGGTAGCATTTTCTGATATCAAATTGTACTACCTATTTTTTCATAGGAGGTAGCAAAATCTGATAAGGCTTAATCTATGGCGGCAAATCCATGGCATTAATAAGCGAGCGCCCCACTGATGCTGGCGAGCACGGTAAATGATTTCCCCGAGAGGAAAACTGATGTACATGCAAAGAAACGGGGCCCACAAGCTAATTTCAAACCCTTGATGTGTCATCCGCGCGCAACTCAAGCACTCGCGCACGATCATTCCTGCGCGCAATCTTCTCTCATCTGCTCGCGCAAACACTGTTGTTTTTGTCAGTCGTGGGGCGGGGCTTGCTGTTTTAGTTACAACTAAAACACCCCACACCACCCCACCCAACATCGACATCGCCCAAGCCTATTTTTAGGGGCAGTCGTGGCCTAATGGATAGGGAGTTGGGCTTGTAACCCAAAGGTCGCAGGTTCGAGGCCCAGGCCCAGGTCCGGCAGGGATTGTGGGTGGGGTTAGTGAATAACCAGCACTCTCTCCACCTTCAATACCACAACTGAGGTGAGACCCTTGAGCAAGGCACCGTTCCCCCAACTCCTCAGCAGTGGCTGCCCACTCCTCCGGGTGTGGGATAACGGTGTGCGTGGTTGATCACTTCTCACTGCTGTGTGTGTGCACGTTGGATGGGTTAAATGTAGAGCACAAATTCCAAGTATGGGTCACCATACCTGGCCACAAGTCACTTCACTTCACTTCACTTTCACTTTTTAAAGTCTTAAACTACCATTGAATTTCCTTCGCTTCTTGTTGTTGAGTATCTTGACATCTCTCTAAATAAATGATGAGCTGTTTGACAATGTCTGGTGGTTATTTAATGCTGATATGATATTGAGTTGAATAGTATAATTGAATTGTAACTAATGGGATGTAATTATCAGCGCTCAAAACGATAACCGTTCAAGGCCAACGTGGTTCTCCTACAACTGTGAACTGCTTGGGTTTAGTTCAGACATATAAAGTTGGTTTTGTTTGAAGTATTGGACATTGCATTTGTTTTCTGAGTTTGAAATGGCACAATGGTTAGCTGTTTGTTGACTAGTTTAGATGAAGCTTTTTCAAAAATGTGAGAAGAGTTGTTAAAATCTTGGAAGGATCAAACAATGCATGCTATTCAACAAGAGTGTGTATACAAAGGGAGAGACAATGCTTCTGTTAATTGATCTAAATAATCTAGACATTGCCTAAATTAGTGGGTCGGATGATTGGTCTTGTCTTCAGTCTTGTCTGTTGTATTCTGCTTCATTACATCTTTAAAAGGACATCATTAGAGGTGTGCAGCTCACTTGGTGTTTGTTTCTGGTGGTGTTCCCAGTAAGCGATGATTCTTCTGTGGAAGACAAAAGGCAGAACGACAACTTTGGTCAACCTTCGTTGTCACTGTATGGGAACAAATATGCAAACGGAAACGTGGCTCTCATTAACTTGCTGCCTAACATTTCCTGTAGTGTTCTATAGAAGAAACTAAATCAAACAGGTCTGTAACAACACAACAGGATCTTCATTTTTGGGTTTATCATCAGATCTCAGTCTTCATAGCAGCCAGCAGCGGGATTCCTCTGAGGCTGTAGCGGTTAACAGTAGCCTATGTCTTGATTCACAGGTGTGACTTGCATCACTGTGGCTCTGAATCACCTGAGGTTAAACACACCCTGTAAACCCATTGTGAGAGAGAAACTGCATTAATACAGCCAATAGCTAATTCATGTGTAGAGATTTATGTAAACATTAAGAAAACATGATTTTTGAATGGAATTAAAATGACATTTTTGGTTCAGACTTTAAGTAAAGCATTGCGATTTGTTAGAGATTAAGTCCACCACTTTTTGGTTGTTAAATGTTAAAAAAAAAGTTTACTCCCCCTCTGACTATTCAAACTGTAAATGAGTTTCAGCAAACATAAAAACATCACAATAATAACTCCAGTCCATCCATTAACTTTCCTATGAAGTGTAGAAAGTAGGGGTGGAGCCAAACCCGAATAGGTTATTCAGAAAGGCACAAATAATGTGTTTTTACAAATACTTATTTCAAACAAATACTTTAAAATATTTGTTTTCGGGAACAAGAAAAATTGATGTCAAAAAGCTGTGTTTCCTCATGAGATGTGTAAAACAAGGTGACTGAAAAAGACTGCTGTACAATGCCACACACATTCACATCAGTGTTAACTCATCCAGATGCGCTTTTCCAGCACGTACACCTGAAGCGTACGTACACTAAGGGTGCTTTCACATCTGTGGTTCGGTTCATTTGGTCCGGACCAAGGGCAACAAATGATACATTGTAGCATTTTT
>JAUMHG010000055.1:17228045-17239888 GCA_032359395.1 Enteromius anoplus
ACCGAGCCGAACTTCAAACCCTGCCCTCACTAGGGTTCATACCACTAGGGTTCGGGGTTCGCCGTCCTCCCGGGCTCACTCCCCTGACAGCACGCCAAACCAGCAATAATTTTATTTATGAGGAAAGCGTGAACTCTTGAAGTAACATTAGGAACTTCTTTACAATCAGATTTAACGTGTCCTTGCTATTTTTGCAAAAATAAAAAAAATCAAACATCTTACTGATAATAATATCTTTTTACATTTTATATATTACATTTAGCTTTTCATTTAATGGTTCTCATTAGAAAATCAAACATTTACTAGAAAACCTTTAAAAAAGTTAACCAAAATGGCTTAAATTATAAAGTTATTAAGTAACCTCAACATTTTCTGAAGGTTAAGCATATCCTTTTTGTTTTTGTTTTTTTGATAGTTTTAGGCCCTGTTTTGTTCTCTATTTGTGGAAAGTGCCGGGAGCTTTCCAAATCCAACCAGTTCTTCTTAACTGTGTGAGGCGAACCCAAGGGCTTTACTACAGTGAAAGAGAATATTACAGAGTGCAGAATTTGACACTGTTGGAGTTCAACAAACTCTCTTGTACAGTACAGAAGTAATGATTCGCATGGGTTTCAATTGGCTCTGGACCAGCATCAAAACATTCTCTCTATATTTCTGCTGACTGGTACTCCGGTGGTTCAGGCACGGACCGCTTGGCCTATTTGGACCTCTGTTAGCTGTCTCTTGTTACCTTGAAAACCAATAAAAAGTGCTATTTGTTAGGCCTCATTTAGAGCTAACACAGACTTTCAAACAGTAATCGAACTTACGTGAGTCACCTAACTGTGATTACCTGCTTGACATTTTCTTGGGGTAGTTATGTTCTCCAAACCCCAGGAACTGAATCAAATAGAAACTTAAAAGTTTCTATACTCACTCTCAGGTGCTGCCACATGTGTCACTCTAATCTACATAAAGACCATTAAGCAAACAAAAAAAAGTCTATGCCTTTCTCCACTGTCCTCTGACAGACCTTCCTTCCCTGAAGCCAATTTCAGGTGTCCAGTTTTATTCTGAGCCCATGAAATCCTGTTTGATTGAAAGGTGAGAAGGACAAATGTGACAGATGTTGGTCAAGGATATCTGTCACATTTTCAAACACATCACTTCTAGACCAACATTCGAACCCAAATAACAATGTGCAACATGGTCTAAGATAAAAATCATTTGTAGGCAAAATTAGTGAGAATAAATAAGATACAAAAGCTTACAATATGCTGCCTTAAGTGTCTGCAAACCCAGTCAGTGGCTGATAGCCATTGACTTCAGCAGTATGGAAAAATACTATGTAAGTTAATTGCCACCAGCAGTTTGGTTTCCAACATTCTTCAAAATACCTTTTTTTTTTAGCAGAAGAAAGTGATAGAGGCTTGAAACAAGAATTTTGATTATGTAAATTCACAAGGTATAACCCATGTAAAGTGCAACATAATATGTTTCCTCAATCCAAAAATAATCACTGCAATGGAAGCTTACACAGATGGGACCATACACATTACAGGCAATATTACAACAAACTTCAGACCCTGCAGCACTCAAATAACAGCCACAGGGAGAAAGCGTTTACAGAAACCGATTTAGGAGCACAGTAAGGGTGTAACAGGCAACACACTGACACTGACACACTGTTTTGTAAGTCTGAGAAGCATTTATCACAGTCTCGTAAGGCTGACAGTGATGGAAACCTCAGCGCTTTATCAAATCAAGTCAGGCAAGAAAACTGTGTGCTTTTGCTCAGTAGCTAACTAAGTGCTGCGCAAGAAACTAGTGTGATTACAAGCCCAGGGTAACGAGGAAAATGTCTCCCTCTGTCTCTTACAGTGAGTCTCTTTTCTTCAGACAAACACAGAATCTTGATCAAAGAAATGCAGTGTTTCTTCTTTCAAAGACATTTTTTTAAAATCCAACCAACCTCAAACTTATAATGCATTCACGTACAACATAAACATTTTACTTTTCCTGAGTTTCGATAGTCTTCATCTCCTCTTTGTTAAGGTAAATAGCCTCTACATCAGCCTTCAATGTACGAAAGCCTCTCTTACCAAGCCTCTCTTCCACTTAAATCTGGATACTCATTTTACGGCTGTCTGGGCAGTAAATACACACCACAGGAAGCAAACCGAGGAGCACACAAGAAAATTAGGACTCTGAATTCTGCATCTAAATTTGTCATTCAGCAATAACAGCAGTACTACTCAATGCACGCTGATTATGCATTATGCAATGTTATCTAAAGTGACTTACAGTAAACTGGATATGGAGACTTTCTAGAACAAACTATGGTTCAGTGTTCTGCTCAAGGGCAAAATAGTGACAGTGGAACTGTTCATGCATCACTCTTCCTACGTCTTGAACCCGTGACCTTTGGAAACCCGTGACCACAAGTTTGCCTTTAACATTATTTGTACAGTAGCCTCAAAAAGTGTTAGCAAACTTAAAAATTTAATTTTACCAACCAATATCAAACGATCTCAAAATATGTGCAGTATATGCAATTTCTTAACAATATATCTACTGTTAGATCATACTATGTAGATGTTTGTGTGTGTGTATATATATATATATATATATATATATATGACCCTCTTGATTTTTTTGCTTTATAAAATACCACAAATACAGCATTTTCAATGTTTAATCATCCAGCTTAGGAACATCGAGTGCAGGGCAGGCAATAGGACATTCAGAACCGACAAAAACAAACTGATTGGACCTTAAATACAGAGAGAATTAGGGACTGAAGATAAGACATACCTGAACCAAATGACATAGAAAAGAAACAGGAACTGGGACATGGCACATTATGGGGAGGGAATACTCAACAGAAACGAGGTCTACATCCCTGACACTGCGATGACAAATAATGAAAAGTTAATACAGATTTTCAATGCATTGTGTAACAAAAGTATTTCTTGGTGTGCCCCAATGAAAGGTCAACTGGATGTTGTTTTATAAGAGTCAGAATACAGCCTCACCAGGCATTACTGTGTCTGTTTCTGAGCACACAGTGGGTCCCAAATAATGCAGACAGCTCCTTTATCTAGAGGGAACAGTCACACAAAAGAGAGTAAACAGGATCAGGACGGGAAGTTCTTTTCTTTATATCTGTAAACTCCCACCTCACCTGTGCTGCAATAGTGTCCATGTCTTGAAAGGTCTGGTTATTTTAAGCATTTGGGCGTAATCAAATTGCTACATGCAATACTTGCAATAATTCACTGAATCTCCAGCAAATCGATCAATTAATCATCAATTCATTCCTATGAACCAAATAGTCGAAAGTGTCAAAATCGCTTCTTAGATGTTCCTTTTAAAAAATGTGCCTCTTCCAAAGTTTCAGAAGTCAAATCACTTTTAATTATGTAGCTTTACAATACATATTGTTTCAAAGCAGTTTCACATTAATAAACAAGAAAACAACACGATATTATGCTTTTTGTTTGCAAACTCTGCAAAGCAGCTCTACAAAGTAAGTAGAGTAGAGTTATTATTCACCTCAAGGCAGCTCAGTGTTGATTCAGATTTGGTTGAATAACAGTGTAAAGTTCATCAATAAAAAAACAAAGTCCTTTCAGGTATAAGCAGCTCTACAGAAGACAACAGTGTCATTACTGAGCTTGAATCAGTTCAATGTTGGTTCAAATTCAGACCAATAATTAATGTACAAAAATGTGTCAGTTATCAACAAATTAGATTCAGCTATGACAATAGTGCAATCATTATTTTGGGGGTAAATTACAGAAATTACTAAAAATGAATTTATTACTAGCTACTACTTACATCTTCATCAGTGTAATTAGATGACTGTACGTATTACAATATTGCATTACTTAATATTAAATTCTATATCCCATATTATTCTCAACAAGCTGAACAATATAATACAAGAGTGTATTTCTTTCAAATAAATTATATAATAATGCATAAATTATTCTAACTAACCAAGTGATGTTACATTAAAAACCACAACATTAGATATTACACTTTTATATTAAATCCACTATTGTTTTCTGTAGAATTTTTATGTTGTCTATACACTATTTGATGCACAGAAGTAACTGTAAAGTGCAGAAAAATGAAGAGTTATCCCTTAATGTAGTTCTTCAAGGGGAAAGTACAGTAATTTTTTACTATGTAATGCATTACACCCAACACTACTAATCATACAGCTCAACTCAGTTCAACTTCTGTTTGTTCTCAAGCCAGTGTTAATGCAAAATCTCAAACATTATCAAAACTGAACTCTACAAGCAAAAATCAGAGATCTCATTATGAACTCAAACATTCGCATTTGTTTGATCTGTCCTATTGGCATGCATTGTGCAGCTCTGGATTACTCTTGCATATCAACAATGGTCTCAGTTTTATTTCTCCAAGGGATTTTTTTAGGAGAAACATCTGAGACAATGTTTGAACTCCATCTGCTAAGCTCTGAAGGATCCTCTAAGCCAAAAAACGTTCCTCTGGGAGTCTCTCAACACCTTGATGTTTCACAGCTGTTCCACACAATCAATTCGTTAGTAAAAACGAGTTGCTTACTCTTATAAACAGCATTCCACGGCTGGTAGCCATAATAGCCCGTAATTCTCAAGATCCTCTCCTCGATGGACGCGCTGTTGATGTCCTCAACTGATCGAGATGACTTTAGGTCCTCTTTAATCGATTCATCCACCACCAGGTACTTGAGCTGGCGGAGTTGGGGGCTGATGTCGGACAGCCTTCTGGGACTCACCTCCGGGGATTTACGCATTCCGCTGGAGACAAGAACACAAAGTTGGAATCGCGTTGGCTTCGAGCGCTTGACACCGAGGGTGAGGTGTGCCAGTTAGAGCGTGGCACACGGAAAGACCTTCTCATTACATTGGGATTCGGATAGTCAACCTCTTTAAACAGAGCATAGGGTGTTTCTCAAGCACAAACATTCGTCTTGAAACGGCTTCGAGCCCGCTTGGTTTCGGTGCGTAAAGAGGGTTGATGCGCGAGTCTTCACCCTCCACTAACTGGCGCTGCGAGCGGAGGAGGCAGAGTAGCTGAGAGATGATAACCAGAAATGACTGATGCTCCGTAGTCTACTACTGGTACAGTAGGCCACGAATCATTTGATGGGAAGTATAGATAATGCAATTGTGAAATACACAAACGATTAAAATATTTTTCGAAGCTGTAAAACAACAACGGTTTTTGGAGTACGTTTTACAAGACAGTAGCCTACTATTTCAGTCTTTCTAATAATACAATGCGTTTCTTGCCGTTTATTGGTTATTAGGCCTACTTGTTAACTGACTATCAATTTCTGAGTTAAAGTGTTTCAAAGTTGCCAAAAATCCTACCATTTCCCCTAGTGTAGAACATTTCTTAAATTAAATTATTAATAAGCGACTGAAATGATAGTATACGATTGCGTAAACACGTCTGACATCAATATTAAACTCATTCATCAACTTTAGCGGGAGAGACCAATGAAACAACAACAACAAAAACTATATATTACTCTATATCCCTACCTAAAATAACATTTTAGGTAGGAATAAGAAAATAAACATAAGGGTGTTTCTGGAGTGTGGTATTAGATTATAATCTTCAGATGAGTCTGTCAGTTGAATATGAATATGGATCTCGACAGCATATGGCAGATTAGTTGGGTAGTTTATTATGCTACAGTATTTGGCCACAGGGAGGCGTGCGCGATTCAGCTTTACACACCAACTCCACTGGCGCCTCTTTCACGTACAGTATAAAGCAATTAACGCCACTGTTGGAGCATTATTTTACAGTTTAAGAGGTGAGTCCTTTTATATTGCTTGATTTCCCCCTCATTACTCTATACGTTTAGCATAAGTGTACATGCAAGGAAACTGGCATTTTTCCCTCATGTAGTCTCAAATTAGTGGTTGATATCTACAGACAAAACAATAACTGTGAACTTTAATTTCTGCCCTGTTCTTATGAATACTAATCTACAAGATGCGCATAAGACTTATAGACTTGTGCGTAATGATTTTTTTTTTTTGTTTTTTGTTTTTAAATTTATCACTGTCATCACGACTGACCCTGGGCTTAGAATCTTATTTTTCCCTGAATAGAAAAGCAACTACCACATCTTTGTCACGAAGTCAAGTAAAGCTGCATCTCAACACAACACGTAGCTATTCTACATAGGTGCTTTTTAAAATTCTTACATGGGCATCAAGGTGGTCGGGGGTCCCAGGTAACACATACAGTCCCTCCGCGGGGGTCCGAGCCGGTCTCCATCTCCATACATGATCCCCATGAATGACAGCAGATCACTGCTCACACACACAGAGACACACGGACTGGAATGGTCCGCTAACCCACTCTCACGCACACTCCAGCCGTGGCATTTCCAGATTTTCAGATAGTATCAGCTGTCACACCTCCAGCGGTTTTTCATGACCACAGCGCCATCTGACGGTGGATGCAGTTTCGTGCTGTTTACTGGACTTTAAGGAAAAAGACGGTCCACCGGTTCAAACCTGTCCTGCATTTATTTGATCCAAAGTACAGCACAAACTGTACAATTTTGAAATACTTATACTTTTTACATTTTAGATAAATGCTGACATTTGGATCTTTCTATTCATCAAAGTATTCTGAAGAAAAATACTCAACTTCTTTAAATAATAATAATAGTAGCAGTAGTATATATAGTAAAAATATTTCTTGAACTGGAAATCACCTCATTAGAATGATTTCTGAAGTGACAATGAATATTGGAGTAATTCATTTTCGATTGCAGGAATACAAATATATTTAATAATATTAAAATAGACAGCAGTTATTTTAAACCATGCAAAGATTTCACAATATTATAATATTACTTTTTTAATTAAATAAATGCAGGTTTGTTGAGCAGGGGCCTGTTCCATAAAACAAGTTTACCAAATAAGCCAGGTTTATTTCAGTTAGTCTGACTTACTGTCACTTGATTTGGTTTAAAATAAGTCAGACTAATTAAAACAAGCCTGGCTTATTTGGTAAACTTGTTTTATGGAACATGCCCCAGGAGAGAAGTCTTCAAAAAACACGAAAAATCTTCCTGTTCAAAACCTTTTAATGTAGCTACACTTTAATAAAATAATTTTTCAAATCTGTAAATAAAGCTTTCAGAAGTACGTTTTACAAGAAAATAGTTACAGTTTCAGTCTTCCCAGTGATGTTGCAATGTGTTACTTGTTTCTTTGTAAACCTTTGTAAAACAGTGTCATGCGCTGTCCAATCTTTTTTAGATGAAACGTCAACAAAGCATGCTTATACTGTACAGGACACACATCACTTTTAGCTATAGTTTAAGTCCTGTAGATAATAGATGCTTCTCTAACCAAATTAATGTCTACTGTACAGACTGTCCCTTTAAAATGACCTTTATTATTACATTTAATGATCTAGCAAAATTTAAATAACAAAACAATCAACTACTTTGTGAAAACAGCTTAATGAGAATGCTAAATTATGCTTTAATGAAAATGTTTCTTTGGGGGGTTAGCTTATGTAGATTATAAAAAAAATAATTAGCTCAGTATAAAAACAGTAGATAGAAAAACAATAAGAGCTGGTCCTCTGAGTAAAGGCTCACAGGGGAAGAAAGTTTCAGAAAGTCACCAAACAAAATATGAGCAGCAGGAAAGACCAATTCATCATATTACTCTGTGCTCTGTGTTGTTTTCAGTGAACACCTCCTCCTTATTTTTCCACTGAGCAGTTTACACACCAAAAATTTCATTGTGTCCTTATTATATGGTACAAGCACTCTTCAGAGGCTAAAAATAAATGACATCTTAAGAGCTCGCAATTTATCCTGCTCATGTTTCTTTTCAGCAAGAAAAGCAGTGTCTCTATTATTGTTTCAAATCAAATGTTGTAATTAGAGAATAAAAAAAAGCAGAAAAGATCTGCCATTCAAATTTGATAAAATCTTGAGTTTGCCATAGTCTCCCTTAAATAATATTTCAAAGAATTAGGTAACTCTTTCAAACCCAAAAAGGCGTAGTTAAAACGTGTCAAATGAGTCTGATGTAGGCTGTCTGTTGTAGCTGTTTCGAATTATGACGTTTGGGATGTGAGAAGGTAGGATAAAATTTTCTTGCTGTTTCCCACAGAAACCCACCCACAAGGCTGTACGGTATCCAATCTATGTCACAAACAGTGTTCATGCTGACTGTTCTTGTTAGAATGAAAACTGAAGAGAGTACATCCTGTTTTGTTACAGTTAAGGTCTAATTTGGGCTGTAGCATGCTTGTTGACTGTATATTATTGTCTGTTGTCTAGTTTATCAAGGCAGCTAGTTGTAAGGAGAACTAGAAGAGCTTTGGTTGTGTGTTTAGTTAAGCTGGACTCTTATCATTCATAGTTTATAGAGACATGCTGGGTTTCACAGCAGACCCTTTACACCCATATTTAAAGACAAATGAAATTTATGCTCATCTTTTGTGGCTGTGTTTGCGCCCTACATTTTTTTAATGTGGCTGGTCTTGTATTTAGGTCACCAGCCTTCCCTGTTGCCATGTAACCGAAGACGCTGTCTGCTGATGGGCTCTCGACTGGCCCTTGAGTCCAAAACCCAGCATCCGTGTTCAGCTCTGAGGCAATGAAAACATGCATCATACATAAACAACTACACAAATAATCTGACTAGAGATAATAGGAGTTGTGTTCCAGTCCTGGTGGAAATCACTGAGAGCTGTCAAGTAAACCTTGAACTAAGAAAAATGCAAACTTTCACCTATCCGGTGTTTATTAATGTGATTCTGTGTAGCTACTGTGGCACAAATAGATTCCAATCTGGTATTACAGAACACATCCATATTAAAAAATGAATAATTCATGACCTGAATACAGCAACAGGTTAATAGTTAGTAACCATGTGGTCACACTTTTGAAGTCTAAAAATGGCATTACTTGTATTTTGCATAATCTTTTCTTTTGGAAACGTGTAAACAGCTCTTTGTTGTTTGCTGTTCAGTTTGCCTTTTGTTTATCAGATGGGAAAGAAATTTGTGACTCTATACATATGTATAGGCTAGCACTATGCTCATGTGTTACATTTGAAACTGTTAAATGTGATAACTCCTGAGTGAAAAGAGGCAACGTTTCTGTACTATAAATTGAGGTGGCCTGCAGGACCAAAGAAAGAGAGTTCAGAGCAGCTATAATTTATTGAAGTCTTCTCCAGTAGGATCTTCTTCAGCAACACAGAGATGAAAGGAAACCAGGACAGGCAGAATCAGAGAACTCTCAGTACAAAAGTGAAGTGGTCAGAAAAATAGACCAAAAGGATAGAAGTAGTATTGAAATATGCAGGATACATGTAGGGGTACAAAAGTCTTTTGAAATGCAATTATGCATTATATGCAATTCAGAAGTTTAAATAATAATAAAAAATAAATAAAAACATTTTAAATAAACAGAACAGAGAAAGAATAGAGTTTGAAATTAGGTTAGAGGGTTTTGAAATAAAACAAGTATTGAAATAAAATAGAGAGTTTTAAAATAGAGAAGTTTTTAAGCCAAATGTTGTTTAATTAGCCTAATATTTTTATAAATGAAAAAACAAAAACAAAAAAAATAAAAAAATAAAATAGAATTAGAATAGAGAGTGCTATAGTTATAGGGTTAAATGAAGATATGTGTTTTTAGCTGTTTCTTGGAGATGGCTAAAGCTCAGATTGATTTGGGCAGGTTGTTCCACCAGAAGAGAACAGTTACTGCCAAAATCTGTGAAAGTGATTGTATACTTCTTTAGAAGGGCACTGCAATGTGCCGTTCACTTGCAGATTGCAAGCTTTTAGAGGTCACAGGAGTCTGAAATAGTAAATTTAGATGTTTTGGAGATAAACATCAATGCCTTGAATGTTATTCGAGCAGCTATTGAAAGTAATTGCAAGTTGGTGGAGACTGTGACATGCACTCTTTTCTGCTTTTTAAAGACTTACCTTTCAACTGCATTTATTTATTTACTGGTTCATTTAACCGAGACAATGCAGTGTAACATTGCTACAATTTCATGCAGCCAATGCTCTACATGTAGGCTTCTAACCAAAAGGTAATTTGCAGCCTCAGTCCCTGGTTAGACTTTTTTAACATAAAAAAAGAAAGAAAATATAAAATAATAGTAGTACAAAACCAAATCGAATAAACAGCTGAGACTGTGTACAACCATCAGTGTTCACATACTGTACCTGCTTTTGTGTGAACCACTTTTTCAGTTTTGTTTGAAAAATGTTCAACTGTTTGCATTTTCAATTTTCAATTGTTCCATAGCAGTGTACCTTGAACTGAAAATGTGGATTGTGCAAATTTAGTTTTTCTCTTTGGTTCTATACAATTCTGAGTAGTGATCCCCTTACTACTCTGTTTTGATATTAATTGGCATATAATTTCTGGCGCAAGATTATTTAAACATTTAAAGATCATTTTAATAAGAGACAAATTTATAAAATGTTAAAAACGAAGCAAACTATATTTTACAATAATGCCATCTGTTTTATTTCTTATCCCAGACTTTTAGTGTTTGTTTATATAAAGATCTAACAGATAAGCTGTATATTAATGATGCTAAACTAGTATTTGGTTTGCCCAATATAAAAAATATTTTTTCTTTAAAGCTGCATGAACTCTTCAGGTTTGCTCCCCAGGACAGGGAAACTTGTGCTTCTGCACAAATGAGTTCACATAGCCATAGCCAAAAATCTGGTTATATTAGTGACCTGCTATTTGTGCTGTGTTCTGTTCTGTTCTGTTCATTTCAAAGTTACACTTTCAGTGTTTTTCAGTGTGGTCTCAGACTTTTCACCCCGCTGCTTGTGCAACAGATAGAGTGATACTGTATGTGCAGAGGAAATCAATATGTACAGTAGAGACAAACAGAAGTGAATTGTTTTGGGACTCACAGATGTACAATGATGGATGATTTATATTTCATGTATTTGTGTCTCATTTGTTTGATTGGGTTCTCTTTGAAATATTTTTCAAATACACAAATTTACTAAATGGCTTCACTAGATAGTAAACAGTTTTATATGTACAGTGTGTATATATATATATATATATATATATATATTTTTTTTATGTGTGTGTGTGTGTAACATTCATATAGTTAATAAAATATTTTGCCTATACTGTATATTTAGCCTGTACTGAAGTCAGTAGATACAGATAGCAAATTTAAGGACAGGCAGTAGATAGATAGCAGCCCATGAATCTGTGACAGATGGAGAACCAAATTAAGGGTTGGTGAGAGAAAAGAGCTGATAAAGTGGGAAGTAGATGAAGGCATGACAGGTCGAGTCATAGCCACCAAAACAGCATTAGGAGAAGGAGGGATAGAATCAGTGCTTTGGGAGAGAACTAACTTAACCCCAGATTTCCCTCAAATTTCCCTCACAAAACATTCGGTATAAACAACGTCTTGAATGTTTGAAGCAATGTGCTTCCTCCATCACATAATCCAACAGCATAATGTAAACACTGAACTTCCATAAACATTTAATATGTAATATTTAATGCATAGACGTACGCATGGTGACAGGCCTCTCTACTCTCTGAGCTGAAGTGTAAGAGCAGAATGGTGGGTATCAGAGCCCTGGAGTATCACCGCAACACTGATCCCCCTCCTCCTGTGAGATTCACAAGTGACACAAAGCTGAGCACAGCAGATGATATGCTGTCAGGAAGAGAGAATCCAAGACGAGAAACACTGAAAGACATGTTAAGTGGTACTCAGAGAAGAGCTGCAACTTCTTTGTGAATGTTACAAATCTGAATATAAGTCTCTCTTATTTTATAT